>PVKB01004536.1:0-137072 GCA_004027205.1 Ctenodactylus gundi
TAAGATTTCCTGATAGACTTCTAATGCACATTTCCACACCATCTCACATTGTTCTGCAGTAGGGATCTGCACATTTTTTGAATACGATTTAAACAAACTCTGAGAGACAAGCTTGGAAGTGACCCCCAACAATGTCTGCCTTCTCTTGTCTACACCTTTGCATAATTTATTCCCCCCGAGTGTGAGTAGGATTTGTGAGACTTTCTCATAACAACAGACTGTAGCAAAGGGGATGGGATGCTACATCTATGATTCTGTAAGGCTGTAACTTCTCCCTTGTTGGAAATTCTGGATAGTGTTAAGAAACTGACTGTGTTGAGTGACCCGTGTGGCAAAGAGATGAGGGTGGTCTCTGTTGAGAACTAAAGTTCCCAGAAATCAGCCGTACTCACTGAGAGCCTCCCATGGGTTGCCTACTTGGAGTCGTGAGGACTTGTGGACAGGTTGGGATGTTTGCACCGCCAGCTAATCGGGGTCTATCTTGGCCCTTTCCATGGCAACACCTATCACCCCACCCCCTTGCATCTGACTTTACGTTCTGTGATAAACCCCTTGACGTGTACAGAGCAGCCTCCTCAGCTTTCCACCATCCTAAGAGCTAAGAATGTCCTCAGATGGCAGGGATTTCCGTGCTTCAGGGTGACCCACTGACCCTGATGTTTCCTCCAGTGTTTTCTAAAAAGTTCATTGACTTATGACTTTCTTCTGGTCTCTAATTATAAATACGGCATATAATGACTAACATGTTAGTATGTGCTATTTGGGGAAATGTGAATTCATATTCATGGGCCATGGTCACACGTGTTTGGCTCTAGAATAAACTGACTATGATTCTCTGTGAGACAAGAGCTGTGTTTTTGTGTTGACAGTTTTGTTCGTGTCTTTGGATGTGGGACTCCACAGGATGATGAGCTACAATTCACTGGAGGAACCATCTGGAGCACAGTCAGGTACCTCCACAGCGTCTCTTATGCTCTATTATCCGTGTTGTTTCCTCAGATGGACGTCGGTGGGTCTACTTCTGGGAGCGATCTCCCCTCATTGGATGATGATCCTAGTTTATTCTGAGCTGGCCTCATGTCGGATTCTATTTTGTGGGATACTTTGTTGGTTTGCTTTTCAAGTTTGCTTTAAGGTATTCATTTTGTTTGCTTACTTTGAAAGTATTTTGTCTAACTGATCCATTTGGTTTTCTAGTTTTCTGACCATATGGTTTGTTGTTTTGGTTTGGATTGGTTTAATTTTGGTTTGGCTTTTGTTATGTTGTTTTGTTTTTACTTTAAGATTTTAAAGGCATTTGGCTGCAATCATTGGCTTTGTTTTTAAATGTATTTTCAAAATGTTGCTTTGTTAATTGCTAGCATCTGCCCTTTATCTCCTAACACTTCTCCATACATAGCTCTGTTTCTCTGCAGCAACTCCTGTTTATTTCAAACTTACTACCCACAGGCTTAGGAAATTTAGTGTCTGAGCAGTCACTGAAGAAACACTGTGCCTTCTAGCTATTACAGGAAGAGTTGTTAAGGGCAAACATCCCACGACATGCACTGGCCCTGAAGGAATTCCAATAAAACATACTTTGTTCCTGGGTCTGGAGGAACTTACTGGCTCAGCCAGAAGACACATGTTAGGCATTGATCACCAGTGTCTTGAGCCATCCTAGAACAAGCCTGAGGCACATGAGGAAGGAACTGATCTCAGGGTGGTACCGAGAGAGCTGCTTCCACAATAAGGCAAAAGATAACAAATGGAAACATTTTAATTGTAATCTGAAAGCATCTAAAAATGTTGTAACTTACTTTTTGGCACTACCCGGGGGGATCCGTATGGCATTGTTCTTGAGTTCTGTTGTAGCTTAAATGAAACCCATGATGCCCAGAGCCCTTGGCGTCCCACAAGTGAAAGGGGAGGATGTCCTCAAGTTCTTTGCAGCAGGATCCCACTCGGGGGGCACCAGCCTCCACTTCCAGATGGGGCAGGATGTCTACAGAAGGGAAAGTGGTGGAATCTGCATAGTCCTCAGCATCCTGAAGAGGACCTGAGAGGAGCTACTGCTCCCAGCTTGTGCCATTGTTGCCACTGAAAATGCTGCTGATGCCAGCGTCATATCCTCTGGGAACACTGGCCAGGGGGCTGTGGTGAAGTTTTCCCCGCCCCTGTAGCCACTGCTGCTGCTGGGCATTTCACTCCTGGACTCTTCACCAGCTAGATCCAAGCAGCCTCCCAGAACCCTTGCTTTCTGGTGGTTACATACCCCAGAGTCAACTGCCAGCTCCTCACAGGTGAGTCCGACATCAGTCTGACCATCGTTGCTCCCTGCAACACAGATTCTCCTCTGTGCTACGTGAGCATTGCCATCTTCTGCAACAATGAGGGTGCTCACTCTGTGGGTCTGTAGGGATGGATGCTGGCCTGGGAAGTTCTTCACATGTGTGGCACCATCTCCCGTGAGCACCCGTGGGAGGTCATGCCTGATTTCTACTCCTACTGAGATCCTGAAGACAAGCTGCTGCTGAAAAGCCTGTGTATGACCAAGGAGGAATTCCAGGGAGAATGGACAGTACTGACTTTGGGGTTCACGGCTACCCAGCCTGAGGGAGGAGTGCAGGTGTCCTCTTCACCCATTCGGCAGTTCGTCACCAAGGACTGGAATGCCCAGGCAGCCACAGAAGACTCATCTGCAGCCCTAGCTGCCCAGGCCACTGGGTGGGTGGGGACAACCAGTGACAGGTCCTAGACTGCTCTGCAGACACCCGAGTAAAGCAGAAAAAGTGGAAATGAAGTGGATGGAAGATAAAGCACTTATTTATTTAAAAAATTGTAATGTGGCCAATACATCTAAAAAGTGTACTCTGTCACATGTGTTTTTCTGTTTGTGTGTTAATTTGTGTTAAATGACAAACCTAGTATTAATCCTATAGGAATGCAAAGAAACCTATTCTCACAGACAACTTGTAAAAAGCCATAGGAAGGCCAGGTGAAAACGTCTTAATTCTGCTGCCACTTGACCAGACTCAAATTCAAATGAGATGTAATTATCTCTGAAACAAAAGAAGAGCCTACACGGGCCCATGTTAAAAGCTAAGAAATAGGTAAAAATGCCTTTAAAATTGCTAACCTTTTATGTAGGTAATTTAACCAAATCAGAATAATATTTATGTTGTAATTATAGAGTTACAGTGTCAATTGCTTTCTATGCCTCAGGTACAAAAAAACCCTGAAAGATATTAGTTATAGACTATATTATATTATAGATATTAGTCTATAGATTAACATGTTAACTGTACTAGCCCAATGCCTTAATTCTCGTAGTAACACAGCATGGTTGTAAAGTAATAAAAGTAAGATTAATGTTTATGAATATTGTATAGCAATATCCGAGTCACTAGTTACTAAGTTTAAGTCTTGACTTCTTAAAGTTTCAAAAAACTGAGTCTCATAGTTTAAGGCTCAATTGCTGCCTCAGTGAGTTTCCGTTCAGGACTGATTGTAGTAGCCTCAGTGCATTAAACTGTTTTTAGAACTGCCATCCAAGCCCAGAGACCTGACCCCTACAAAGTATCTTTGTGTTTTTCTAGGTGTAACTGGCTACTGTCAGCTATGATTTTCTGCATATAGCCGAAGTAGTCCCACCTCTGCATGAGTTCCTATAAATAAATATCGAATTTCCTTTCCTGGAAGTAGAAAAAGCAACAGGCCCGTGATAAATTAAAACCCTTTCTCCTCAGAACCCCACTTTGGGACTGCCACAGCCTGACAAGGCTTAGAAGATAATTATCAGGCACGAGGAAAAGGCACAAGGCATCAGATCAAGAGCTGATTTCTGTTCCTTTAGCAGAAAGATGCTTTCAGATCACTTGGTATTTCTGCTGTCTAGCTGTCCTCCCCACCAAGTGACTTCTCTATTAAGATTTGAAGAATCTCATCTCAATCCTGCTATTTTGCTTCTTTCTCCTGAACTCACTTTTCTGACTAGGAGGGAATTACACCAGTTACTTGTAATCATCTCGCTGTTGTGCTAGCTGTTAGTGTTTACAGGACCTACAAGACCAGCTGCTTTAACTCATGTGAAATCTGATAACTGGTGATGCCTATGTAAGATATGACAAGAGATAGGCTGGTTATGCTGTTTCTCTTACATACTTTACTCAGATGCAGTCTTTGTCTACACAGGCATGGGAAAAAATAGGTCAAATTGGCTGCATGGGTGCTTGTTTAAAACTCAGTAAGAACAGATTGATTTCAAATATGCTTTAGTGTTGCAGAGATCAGGCTACCAGAGAAACCTTGCAGAGGAACCAAGCACCTGCTCTGAAAGGGCTGGGGAGCTTTTTATTTTATGCGCAGACCCTGATGAGCTAGTGCTCGGAGATTCTGGGCCTCATTTTTGGGTGTACAGTGCCTTTATACAGTTAGGATTTCTTTGTCTCCATTACGTGGTAACAGGTAGCTGCAACTGGCTACTTTACAGTTGCCAGGAAGTGACACTTGCAGACACAATTTAAGGTTACAAAGCGGCATCAGTGTGTGTGTGTGTGTGTGTGTGTGTGTGTGTGTGTGTGTGTGTGTGCATGCATGCGTGTGTGTGTGTGTGTGTGTGTGTGTGTGTGTGTGTGTGTGCTTTGTTTTGTCCCTGACAAGGTCACTCTGTGTGTCTTCACTGATACCGCTTTGAGTGAGAAGCATATTTATAGAAGCAGCGTGCAACAAGGTCAGAGTGACCATACTGGCGTGCCCTGAGTTTTCTTAAGACAAAGTAGAAAGGGAGTTTTTGTGCATGTGAGAAGCAGGTGTGACTTTGCAGAGGCAGGAATCCTCCTCCAAGCAGATCTTAGCTCAGGCCTTGGAACTGTTTTTGTCTCTTAGGGTACTGGAGGGAGAAGAACCTGAAAGCGGGCAAGATAATAGACACAGAAGGCATAAGTTAAGTTTGTTTTACAAAAGATCAGTTAATAATTCATAAAAGCAGGGGTTTCCATGCATTTGTGTGGCAAGATTATATTACAGAGGCTGATTTAAATAGTGGGACCATTTAGCTTTTACCTTTTGATCTGTTGGTATCAAAATTTCCCTTTCATTACTATTATATGCTCATGTGGATATTTCAAAGGGAGGCACAGCAGAAAAAAAGTACTAAGTAAAAGAAGAAATGTGATAAGAGATATAAATAAGAGTAACTGTAGCCAGTACCACATGAGCCAGGGGTGGGGGCAAGCATCTGTAATCCCAGCACTCAGGAGACTGAGGCAGGAGGGTTCCTGTGAGTGCAGGGACAGCGTAGACTGCATGGTGAGTTCCGGACAAGCCTGAATTACAGAGCAAGACCCTGTCTCAAAAGAAGAAAAAGACATTTGTAGTAAAAGAAGGATAAAAGGAAGACAATGTTTTGATAAGAAAGGATTTGGGTCCATGAAAGATGTGAAAGTTTCAAGTTTTTTCTAAGAAATATGTGAGGGATGGAATATACCAAAACCTATCTGGATGATTATTCTGCTTATTTTGTGCTCTTTCGTTTTCTTGATTTATGAGCTATTATTTTAACAATTTTTTAAATTTGTATATTCAGAAATCCCAAATTCTATAGCATATTAGAGACATGGAGTTTGGAGAATCATTGAGCATCTATGCCCACCCCTTTGCCAGAGGGTCACCCCTTTCCTAGCTTGCCACTGACCCTTTCTACCTTGTCACTCACATTGGGGCCTTTTATGCCATTAATTTTGTGTATTTCAGGAGGTACACCATCTCTAGTCAGTCTTTTGTGTTTGGTCTATTTCACTTACTGATTCCTTTAAATCCCTTTGCTACTCAGATGTAACTAAAGCTGTAACTCTGCTGGTCAATTCTTAGTTATTTTCCCTCTAGTCTAAAATCAGGTAGTCTCAGGTAACTGTTTAAAAGGACTAAGTCTCCAACAAAGTTGTGTTAGATTAATATATATACACATGCACACACAAATCTACACACAGGTACACACACACACACACACACACACACACAACTGTTATGAGCTGTTTTTACCTTGGCCAATTTTGCCTTAAATATTTGCTGTCTTTTCTACAAGTCCTAACAAAAAGATATATACAAGATATTAAGAAGGTAGCCACCAACTAGAGGGCAAATAAAAATCAAAAGTTAAACTTTCCAATGGACTCTAGGTAAACTGAGCCTAAAAGCTGTTGGTTCTCAACCTTCTTGCCCAGAGGTTGTGAGGGAATTTCTTGTGCATAGTGCAATGCCTACTATCACATTTTTCACAGAGACTCTGCCGTATTATAAGTTGCCCTATATCTATATAAGTGGAGCTTAACAGAATTGACAGATAAAATTCAAATCTTAAATTGTTCAAAAATAAGAGGATTCTTCTCTGATGTTAACTTCAATTAATGTCTACTCAATGACTCAAAGTAGTGTTTTTCAGGTGCCAATATTTCATCCCTATGTTATAGGCAGACAAGAATTTCCAGGACTGGGGGCTTGGAGTAGCTTAGATGCCTTCCTGTTTCATTGAAAGCAGTTGTGAACTTGAGGACTTCACCCTTTGCTAATAATTTGGCATTTCTGGTCTCCCAGAAAGATGTGGTGATAAAAGAGTCAAAATTCTTAGTGTCCATACTTCTGCAATGCAGCTCCGCCCAGGACAGGCTGCACAGCCACATGTGGGCCACCTCTCTTGAGGACACATGCAGGTGGACTTTAGACAGGCTGGCTGATACTCGACTTGAGCTGCACCATTAATTAAGAACCATGAGTCAGGGAACTCTAAACTCTTAACTTTCTCTCTCTCTCTCTCTCTCTCTCTCTCTCTCTCTCTCTATATATATATATATATATATATATATATGTGTGTGTGTGTGTGTGTATTTTTAAATGGTATATTTCCTTAATAATGAAAAAAGTCAAACACCTTAACTTTATAAGTTTTCATATTTTTGTTACCACCAGGAAAAGTGCTCCATTATCATTTAGTAAATATAATTTGGATTGAAATGTAATAATAATAATAATTCCAAGTTTTAGGCTGTTGGAACCCTAATTTAATTATTTTTTATTTATTTTTTTGAGACAGGGTCTTACTCTATAGTCCAGGCTGGTCCTGAACTCACTGTGTAGCCCAGGATGGCCTTGGACTCATGACAATCCTCCTGCATCAGCCTCACTGAGTGCTGGGATTACAAGTGTACACTACCACGTCCAGCTTATATGGTGCTGGGGAATCGAACTCAGGTGCTTACAGCTTGCTGGCAAGCACTTTAACCACTGGACTGCTCCTTCAGCCCCAGAACACTAATTTAAATCTACCTAAGAAAGCCCCCTTTTGAGAATATTTCTATTTTACCATATTGTCATTGATATTTGAAATGAAATGACCTCCAGGTCACCCCTACCTTATTAACCTATATATAAGATACCCAAATATTTTAAGTTGATTCTTATTATCTAAATTGTACAAAAGTGATCAGTCTCCAATACTCAACAGCATTCATAGTGATTAATCAAACTGTGGCCGAATGCTAGAGTCAAACAATAAGAAATGAATTCTGTTGTTTGCAAACTACTCAGTTCATGGTATTATTGTAATAGAAGCCCAAACAGACCAAGACAGAGTTTGTACTAGAAACTGTCATGTTAGTATGTCAGCTTAGTGTGTATGTTAGTTACATCATAGTTTGTATGTTACTTTGTTCGTTATTAACTAGCATGGTTTTGAGATCAGAGTGGGTGTTTGGACATTACTTAGGGGTCTCAGCATTGCCACCAGGCTGCAAACAAGGTATTAGTTAGGTTCTATTTTCATCTGAAACGTGACTGGAGAAAAACCTACTTTCAAGTTCACCCAGGTTGCTGGAAAAAAATGCTTCCTTGATAAAATAAATAGAATTACAGTTAAAAAGTAAAGAGCAGTTTATAAGTAAGACTTGATAGATATTTTCTTAACTGTTCACAAGTCAGTAGTACACACCTGGGCAACTCCCCCTCAATCTCATCAAGTTGACACGATCTTTCCAGGTAAAACCCCCAACATCTGCCGCTTTTCTCCAGGCCCTGCTTCCCTAGAGGACCCAGTTCTAAATCCATGAGGCTTCTGACAGACACTCAAGATCCAAACCACAGCGGTAAGATTCTGACTTGTTCACATTTCTCTTATTGTTGACTTTTTACATCTCAGCTGGAAGCAAAAGAATTTCTTTAATATGTGGAAATTAGGCTTTATCAGAGAAGTGGAATTCTAGCTTTGCTTTTACCGGCTTTTAGTTCATTTCATGTTGGTAGGAAAGACATGGTGAATCAGAATTGACTGAAAGAATACTAACTTATTAAAAGAATGTTAAGGCTCAAATTGTGCATTTCTTCATTTAAGCCAAGTCGGATAAATGATTTTGAGAACCCATTGCCCTTTCTGAAAACAAGGAAGGAAATATGCTGAGAGCAGTCTAAACATGACCTCCTGTTTTGTTGTAGATGTCTCACTCGTGCTTGTACTGGACAGTTGTTAGGTAGTTTTGCTTGTCACTGGCCAATCAATGCCAAATCTTAATTAAGGGCTCACTTGCTGCCACCCACACCCAAATCTTGAGGCCACACACTGTGGTAATACTAGGAAAATGATTTATTCAAAGTCTAACCTGGCTTTGGGTGACATGAGGAGAGTAACTTCTCTGAAAAGTCTATCTTTCTACCTTGTTTCTGGAAACCAAGACTTCAAGACAAGCGTTGGGGTTGGGGGGTGGGTGGTCACGGACCTAGGGTTACAGAGTAAGTTTCAGGGTCCCATGTGTCTGGAAAATTTTCTGATGGCCCCACATTTGCCGGGATTTAGTTTGACATTTTATTTCTTCCTCAGTCCCTTCCATACCTGTACAGGGTAGGGTATGTTCCTTGTAAACAAAAGAAAATGCTTTTCCCTTTTACCCTGGATAGAGAGCAATATGCATTTATATATGCATATCAATACTATTTCTCAGATTCCAGGAAAGGAAGGGTATGGCACCTAAAATTGTTCTCTTTCTTCACTTCTGGGAAAATATATCTTTCATAGTCACACAATAACCTGCTACTATACTCACATCATGATGGCGCAAAGCAAAACCTGGAGCTTTTTTTTTGTATTTTCTGTGTTAACCTTCATTACTGCTTGGCTATTTTAGCACAGAACTTTACTGGGACAATTTCTTGTAATCAAACTTTTTCTTCAACTTTCTGACAGAAAACTGAATATTAACCTGACCTCAGGGAAAGTTAATATTTGAATAATCTCATGACTATAATCAGACACAATCTAGAGGTGATGTTGTGACAGGAGATAGTATGATTGTAGGCAGTGAGGGATACAAAATCCCCAGAAATGAAGAAATTGCTAGAAAGCAGGATTACACAAGTGGCAACTGGTTACCACTCCACAGAATTACTTACTGGATTAATGAAGTAGCTAAATCTAAAGCTATTCACAGGTTGCAACCAGCAATGCAGCTGCTAGCACAGGGTAGGACAGCCCCTTACCCAGCTCATCTACAGAATCCCCTGGAGACACACATGGGCAGCCGCATTTCCAGGTCCCCCTTCTGATTAGCAGAAGCTTTACCCCCTTTCTTTCCCCTTCTATATTTGTTTCAATATACTGGTATCTGCATAACCTGCCTCAAGCTGTCTGTGGCTTATTCTTCAAGCTTGGAGAGACATAGAATTTGGCACAAAGCCCAGTGAAGTTGAGACCTGGAAGCAGACCTATTTACATAATTTGATAACCTTGGAGATACGTATCAGAAGCTCTCCCCTTAAAAGCATTAATGCCAATAATCTTCAGTTTTTCAGCTATCACCATAAGTGCTGGAAGTAATTACCTTAGTGTCTTTAAGTCTGACTTATCAAAGTTACTTGGGAGGCTTATGAACAACACAAACTTAATTCTCCTAGTTTTGGAGGCTGGGAAGTTCAAGGTCCATATGCTGTCATGTTTAGAGTCGGCTTTTCTTGCTGTGTTAGGAAGACTAACTTCAGATCCTTTCAAAAGTGGAAATACCTTTCTGCTCTTAAAACCTAATTAGCTCTGAAAGAAAGTACTTCATAATGTCATCACATTGATTGTTAGGGTTCTAAATGATTTTAGAAAGGGCATACGTATCCATTTCAATTTACTGATAAAATTTTTTCAATTTATGTGAAAAGGTTAAAGTTACTGTACAGTGACTTTCATTCCTTCATGACAGAAAATAGCCAAGAAATCTGTTTCTAACCCCGGTGAAAGTATGAATAAGGTGTGGCCTCGGATTAAGGTGAGTGCTTGGATTACAGGTGTGCACCACAATGCCTGGCTTCTTATGATGTTTTTTTTATCACTTCGTTCCATCTTCAGTGTTAGCTGAATTTTGTCACTGTCCTATATTGTATATTCCTGCTTTTATGTTCATTGTTAATAGACTGATCAGTAATAATTTCCAGTAATAATGCGTGTTCTGGGTTTTTGCATAACCAAATTTGTTTTCCTGGGACCAGACTCCTGAGTGGATAAGAAATAAGTGACTGGAGTTACAAAAATTGCTAAGGGAAAGTAAATTTATGAGAAGCAGAAAAGTACTTCCTTATGGGAAAAGAGACCCAGAGTGGGAATGTATACTCCCACGCAAGGAGCTACCTCCTAGGAATACTTGTCCCAACTCAGTGTGGGCCCAGCGGTAGCGCGGTCATCCTAGGTTGGTGATTGATTCTTCCACCTGTCTTTCGTGTAAGAAAGGGATCCCAGTTGGTCGGTCAAGCCCTGCCGCCATCTTGGCCACGTTGTGGTCTGTTTTCTCTCCATGTCTATGTCGTGCAAAGCCCATGAAATGGGAAATGAGCCCACCAACTGTTGTAGCGGAAGAAGAGTCAAGAAATGAGAACACTGGAGCTATTGACCAGCTTTTGTTTTGTTTTGCTGTCTTTATCTAATGTCAGTTTCCGTGCTTAAGTCTACCAGTCCACTTTCCAGTTCTATCCTATCTACTCTGTTCCCTCTCCTAACACTAATGCAAAAGAATGTCTGCACTCAGTCTATTTCTGTGTTTTGGTTTTCCTAGTTAGGGTGGAGTAACAGTAAAGGAGAGAAGGTAAGTGCCCTGTAGTTGTCATGGCAAGAGCACGTGTGGGGTAATGGGATCGAAAGAAGAGCGGTCGTTTCTAATGAGTGTTACGGCTGTGATAAGGAATTTCATTAAGAAGCTGCTGCCTGAAGTTAATTTTAAAGATAAATATTCACTGAGTGGAAGGCAGCTCAGGGTTGGCTACGGCAGCAGGGTGTTCGGCATGCGCTTTGCACAGAACTGAAATTCATGCGGTGAGACCGAGGAGTAGGTTGTTCTCAGATAAAGAGCCTCATCCACCTGGCTCAGATGTTCAGTTTTATTTTCAATCACTATAAAGTTACGAGAAAGCTTTAATTAGATTATATTTACAGTTTAGAGAAAAATTATTTGAGAATAGTAGCCATTTCTGCAAGCAGAGAGATTGGCTAGAACCCTAGTGGCGTAAATTGTTAGCCACACACAGAGCACTCCTTCCCGCCCTCTTGAGCAGGCGCTAGGTCAGCCATTTTGTCAGTAACGACCAATTTTGTGAAAGGTAATTTTTCCATAGATGGCGGGAAGGGCGGGGGTTAGGTGTCATTCAAGGGCGTTATACTTACTGTGTGCTTTGTTTTTATTTGATAATGACACCATAAGATACAATGTAATAATGATTATATAACCATCCTCACTGGGGGTCCTGAATTTGTTTTCCTGGAGGAAGACAGGAAGTGGGGCTCGGATGGTAATGCAAATGACGAGGAGAAAGTATAAATACAGGCGCAGCTTCACTGTCTCGCCTGCTCCTAACTTGCTCTGTGGCCCACTTCCTTACCAGCCAGGCACCAGTGTCTGGTTTGGCCTGGGGATTGGACCCCTTCTCCCCCACACCAGCCCATGATAGTTCAATGTCTCTTAAGGTGGGTAAAGCTGTGTAATTGAGATCTAGCTAAAAATAAGTAGATGGAAGTTACGTGTGTTGCTTCCAGGGCAGCAAAATAAAACCTACAAGCCTGCATATACTTTCCCTTTCAGAAGTGATAGAGAAAAATGGTGGAGCGTTAAAGAGAAGCTATCCCGGTCTCTAAGTCATGGTTTGCAGGTGAACCATCCATGAAATGAGAATACATGTTTAAACATTTTGTGAGTGAACAGTAAACGTTTTGTTCTGTTAAGCTACTGTGATTTTTGAGGTTAACCTGTTTCAACAAATTCTTTCTCGTGAAATGGATTATTGGGATGATCAAATTCTGTTGTTCTAGAGGATAGAATTTTATGATTTTTATGACTGAATAGTATTGTGCATACCGTGTGTATATCTGACACATTTTAAGACCATTCATGTGGTAATGAACATTTAAGTTAATTTTGTGTTCTGGTTCTTGTGAATAATATTACAATAAACATGAGAGTACACATATCTTTTTGAAGTACACATTTCTCTCTTTTTTGACATATAACCAGTGGGAGAATTGCTCTATACTGTGTTATTTCTGTTTTTAATATTTTGAGAAGCTTCCATACTGTTTTCCATGACAGCTTTACGAATTCACATTCTCACATCCAATGTATAAAAGGTCTCCGCTCTCCACATTCTTACCAGCATTTGTTATTTTTTTCATCTTCTTGATGCTAGCCATCCCAACGAAGGTGGTACCTCATTGTGGTTCCAACTGTCATTCCCCTAATGTTTAATAGTAACTCCCTACAACCCCCTCCCCATATTTCTGTTGGTCATTTGTCTTCTTGAAGTAACATCTATTCAGATCTTTATCTCGCTTCTTATTTTTTGGACTCGAGTTATTTGGCTTCTTAATATACTCATATATTCAGTGTGTGTGTGTGAGCATATGTGTATTCTTAAGCTTATTTTTTTTTTTTTTTGAGACTGGTTCTCGCTGCAACTCAGGCTGGTCCTGAACTCGTTATGCAGCTCAGGCTTGCCCCAAACTCAACAGCAGTCCACTTGCCCCAGAGTTCCAAGTGCTGAGGTGACAAGGGTGCCACCATGCGCAGTTTATGTGGTGCTGGGGAATCTCACCTAGGACATTGTGCTTGCTGGGAAAGTGCTTTAACCACTGGGATATGCCGATAGCCCCTTTGTATTTTTCTGAATGTAACTTCTTTCTGGATATGTGGTTTGAAATTATTTTTTTGATTCTGTAGTTTGTCTCTGCTTGGTTAAATGTTTTCCATTGCTGTGAAGAAGGTTTTCAAATAGATGTTATCCCATTTACCAATATTTGTTTCTGTTGCCTGAACATTGAGGGTCATGTTAAACAATTTTGCAAAGGCTGATGTCCTTAATCATTTACCCTCAGTTTCTTCTAGTCGTTTCATAGTTTTGTGTCTTATATGAGTCTTTAGTAGGAATCCCATTTGGTCATAGTGAATGATCTTTGTAGTTTACCATTAAATTTTAAATTTGCAAATAATTTTGTTCGCATTTGTGTTCATGAGAAGTACTGGCTTGTAGCTTTCTTTCTTTGTCTGTACCCTTATCTGGTTTGTTTTTATTTGTTTTCATTCTGATGAGGGAGCCCAGAGCCCTGTGAATTCATAGCAATTGTTTATTTGGAAACAAGTTCTTGCTAAGTCACTAAGTTGCCCAACTTAAGTTCGAAATTGCAGTCCTCTACCTCAGCATCCTGGATTATAAGCGTGCACCAAGGTGCCTGACTCCTTATCTGGTTTTGTTGTCATGGTAACACTGGCCTTATAGAATGGTCTTAGAAGGATTCCTCTCTCCTCAAGATTTTAATAGCTTAAGAATTAAAAATCTGTTCTTTAAATGATTGGTAAGATTAATCAGTTGAGCTGTAGTGTCCTGAATTCTTTGACAAAAGATTTTTTATGCTGATTTCTTTGATTAACCTGTTCAAATTTTCTTTTTTTTTTCTTTAATGATTCAAGTATGGTAGATTGTAAATAGAGTATTTTTTACAATTTCTTTTATTCTTTTTTATTATTCTCTTGCCTTAATACAGGTGGAGTAACTTCCTGTCTCATTGGTTTTGTGGCTGAGTATGTGGTGTGCTAGATCAATAAAATAAGGATTGGGGCGTCAGTATACTGATCTCAAGCAAAAGCCATGAGGAAAATCACTCCCTATGCTTCATCTCAGTGGCCCCCAACCTTTTTTGACAGCAGGGACAGTTTGAGTTGAAGACCATTCTCCCAGCGACAGGGAATGGGAGGGCAAGGTGGGAGAAGGAGTGAGGGGAGTTGGAAAGGTGGGAGCGGGGGCTGGGGAGATGCACTGTTTATGCAGCAAGGCCTTGGAGGATAGCTTTGAGAGAAGATGCAGCCCAGGGGGCTAGGGGAGCGAAGCTCCTCCTACCGTCAGATCAGCAGCAGTGTTAAAACCCAAGAATAGAACTCTGACGGGAGCGTCGCACGCTCACTTCCTCTCAGCCACTCATCTATCTGGCAACCCAGGACTTTCAAAGCTGCAGACCAGTTCTGACGCCAGGCTCAGGGCTCGAGTCCCGTTTTACCTTGACAATGTTGTAATCTAGGTCCTGCTTCTTTAGTCATTCCCTAATGATCCATAGCTCAACATAATCTGCAGCAGACCCACAGACCCTATAAATAAGAAACATGATTTGTGCTTGTAGTTCACGTGAGCTTTTCAGTATGACGACAGGGGGAAAGCTGATCTATTTGGAACGAGGTAATGAAAGCAGGAGTGAAGGGCTAGGAACAATATTCCGGAAAGCTACAGACCGCAGGTGCAGAGCGTGAGGTTCTGATTGAAGTTGGTAAGTGGTTCGTCTCAGTCACTTCCTGGTTGCTGTGACTCGTACCCAATATGCACAACTTGAGGGAGGAAGGATTTATTGTAGCTCATTGTTTCAGAAGGTCTCAGTTCATTTATGGGTGGCTGGGTGGCTAGAAAATGGTGGAATCACATGGTGGGACCGTGGCTAGAGCCAGAGCCGCCCGGCAGAGATCCTCACAGCACGGTGGAGCCGAGAGACTGGGGCGAGGGCGGACTAGCACCCCCCCCCGACCCCGCCCCACTCCAGGCCAAGCCCCAGACACCTGCCCTTCCAGCCAGGCCCCGCCGCCCAACCCTACACAGTATCCATAGGAACATGAGGCTTTGGGGGACGCTCAGATCCTAATGCCACACTCATTGGCTACTGTCAATCCCTTTTTGGCCTGGAGGGAGGATTGTGTGCCAGTCCGCCCCTCCCCCCAGTCTGTCTGCTCCACCGTGTTATGAGGATCTCTGCCGCTGGAGCTCAGGCTCTGGCCCTGCCCCTGCTCCAGGCCCATCCTGTGACTCCTCCTTTCTCCAGCTGCCCACCTGTGAATGGACTATGACCTTCTGAAACTGTAAGCTGCAATACATCTTTCCTGTCTAAGTTGTAGATGTCTGGTGTTCAGTCACAGCTATGAAAAGGTAACTAAGACAAAGGGTATTGTAAATCGTAGCAAGAAGTATACAAGTCAGGCTACAAAAAGAGCTGAAAATAATTCTTTGAGTATAGAATTTAAAAGACATTGCTAAAAGACACTCATTCTTACAACATTTCCAGTGTGCTTAATTATGCTTGTGGTGCCGAATGAACACGTTTGTTCTGCTGCACTTGCACACTCACACAAAGCCCCCCTCCAACCTGGTATTAGTATTTATGGAACATTTTTACACAGCTAAGTGTCTGTATTACACGAGTCCAATATAATATCGTGTGTCTCAAAAATATAATTTTACTTTTAGTTATATAAGATACTGGGTTATGACTGAATTTGAACTGAAGCTTTTTTTAAAAGAAAACGCAAAGTTTAAAGAAGAAAATACATCAATTAGTATTTCCTTCAATTCAGAAATGGCCCTAAGTAGGCAGATTTTACCCACTTAGACAAATATTTTTAAAGACCATTTAAAATGGCAATAGATCTTGTTGACAGAATTTCAAATTATATGTATGTGCTCCTATAATTTGTTAGAATATAAAAACAAGTACATGCTCCTTCAGAGCACTAAGGAAGAACTGGAAAGTTATAAATATATACATATATATATATCATCAGATATTTTGTGTAACATCTTTGTACCTAAAAATTTCTACAATATAAAATTTTTAATCTTCTGAAAAGCTTTCAGGAATCAAGATAGAAGAGATTATTGGTATTTAGTTTACTGAACTGGAAAATAGAAGAATGACTTTTTCATCCAGAAAGTTGTTATGAACAAAATCTCTCTATATAAATATTTTCTATTTAAGGTACTTTCTATTTCACAAATATTGTACTTACCACTAAATACAGCACAACAGTGTTATCATGAATATACTGTATGAGTACAGTAATTATGAAATAATTATCTGTTTTAGGACAAACTTATGTGATAATTATGAATGTTTCCTAAGCTCATTTCTGAGATTCTCAGTTATTTGGTAGGTTTAAAATTTTATCCCAAATAATAAACTGCTGAAGCTCTTTCAAGTGGTCGCTAACTCAGCCCTTCCAGGAAAGCATGAATAGCTCTGCAAGGTCCTTGACTGAAGTCTGCAGTTGAGTGAGTTTCCCTGCTGAAGTAATTGTTTTGTAATATCTTTCACTGGAGATCATCAGTTGAGTCTTTCGTGTGGGTCCATTGATGTTTTGCTTTCCTTGGTACAATAGTGACCAGTCTCTTACCGTGTTTGTCCCTATTACACAGCTTCCGTATACCTGGGCACCTCCAGTCCCATTGCCAGCCAGTCACACTATTCTGCAATTAAATCTGCTTGGGCCAATTCAACTACCCTTATGATAGTGTAATGTAGATATTATACAAAATGGTAAAATATGGATTGCAAAAGACTTGTGGTAACCATGAAGATTAAATTTGATATTCTGGAAAACTTAATAGGTTTTCAAATCAGATATGTGCTGGACAATAAATGTTCTAAAATAAGGGAAAGTTATGGAAAATTTGAATCTGTTCAGGCTAATGTCAGGGATCTTTATGTTCTTGCTCCACTTTTAGGATCTATAAACTAGAAATCATGGATTCATACGTTATGGGTGTCACTTATGAAAGAAAAGTAGCCAGAAATTCTGATCATGAATATTTTATTTCATATATATATATATATATATAATAAACATGGGATATGTGTTCCCTGCTTCTCATTTTTTGAGTGCCTGTTTTAAATAATTTGATTAACCAAACCACTTCCTGCTACCATCTTATTTGGTAAGATAATTTTATGATATTGCCCATACCTGCGGAAGTTTCCCTTGATAGTCTGCCAAGACTTTTATCTTATGTTTATATATGTATGTTTTCCAGGCTGGTCCTGAACTCCCTGTGTAGCATGAGCTAGCCTCAAATGCAAAACAATCCTCCTGCTTCAGCCCTCCAAATGCTAGGATTACAGGCATGTGCCACCACGCCTGGGCTTATGCAGAGTTCAACCCAGGGAAATGATTTAGCCACTGAGCCACACCCTCAGACTTATTATTTTGTTTTCTTATTTATCCCTTTGAAACTTGTTTCTTCACCTGGACCAGTTTTTCCACTGATCATTTGTATCAGTGTGAGCATCTCCATATGAATCTCCAGCTCTCATTGCAGGTAAAGGAGATGGATTCTTCAGTGAGCCTGTGTCTCTTAAGACAAAGAAGACATGGCCAGCGGTATTGTCAGTGGCTAAAATGTTTGCCTGTCATGTGCAAGGCTCTGAGCTCTACTCCCCATCGCCATATAAAGACCAGCTAAGCACAGTGGCAACACACCTATAACCCCAACTTTCAGGAGGCTGAGAAAATAGCATTGCCTTGAATTAAAGACCAACTAGGACTATGGCTACGTACTGATTGATCTCGGAACAGACTGTACTACAGTGAGAAACTGTAAAAAAAATAGAGAGAGAGAGGAGGGCTCTAGGACCACACGAGGCCAGAAGTCTCCTTGGACTGAGAATATAGCAATGCTTAATAAATGCTGATTGAAATAAATGTCCCAGCTGGCCAGCAACTTTGCTCATAATGGATTTTTATTTGGGAGTATAATTGATTTTATAATTTTCTTTCAAGTTTTATCTTGTATGAATGTTTTCCCTTCCTGTTATAGATTAGACAAATATTGGCAAGTTCCATGCATTATCTGAGTGCATCTGAGTTGCCTTAGTGATTTATTGGTAATTCATAAATGGTTGCTATCGTTGATCTTATGATTCTAATTATAAATCAAGTAAAGAGTATTCTCAATAACAGAACCAGGCTTAAAAATTCAGTATGTTCAATAAGCATCTCATGCTCCAATAGTCTGACTTTAATGAAGTCGTTTTCTTTTCTAAGTTTTGTGTGTCTTTCCTGTAAAAATGTCAATGTTTTCATGTGGGTATGTTATGTATTTTATAAGTTTTAGTATACTAAAATAACACATTCTTATTACAGATGTTCCTTATTGCTGCATTGACTGGAATTACTAAGTTGATTTAAATAGAAATATCACTGTGTGATATTCTGCTGGAAATAATGCTTAAATAACTTTATAATATCCTTTTATAGAAACATATATAGACTTAATTTTTAATTATAGCATAACTTGGATGAAAATCAAATCCTTGCTTAACTATAGATAAACCTGGAGGCATTGACCTATTTCAATTGCACACTTTCTGTAAGAATATTTATTTTCTAGAAGTGTTTTTAATAATTCAGATATTCAGTGTGAACTGGAAGATTGGAAAGAGGGTCATGAGACTTCATGTCTATTTTTGCCCCTGTAACTAATTCCTTATTCTTGTGGGACAAGGCATTTAACCTCCTTTTTATTTCAGTTTCACCAGCTGTTAAGCTGGTTTATAAATGGTATCTAGAATAGCATGTCTATAAAGCGACTTTTACCAAGGCAGACATTATTTTTTCAAAACATTATAAATAAGAAAAAAGGAGATAATTCTATTTTAAATAATGTAACATAAACCTTGTAAAGAGGCAAACGTGCATGTTATAGATAGAATCAATATTAATTATAAATTTCTGTTTCTATTCAAAAGAAACATAATTAAATAAATCAGCTTTCTTTTAAGGATAGTTTTAAACAAAATAAAGGAAAAGATGCTCAGCCTTTTTTTCACCCCTTTTAAAAAAAACCAGGAAGTGCAAACATCGAATTCTTTGGGGGAGAGCGAGAATCACGGGGCCGCCATCTTCTTTCCAGGCGCTGCTGGGCTGATGGTGAACTCTCCCTCTGGTTCAAACTGACAAGAATGGAATTTAGGGTGGGGGTGTCAAAGTCAATTTCCTTAAAAACTTTTGAAATTTTAACATATCCTTTCTTTCCTTCTCTGATGCTTTTGTTTCCTCCACGTTTCTCCTTAGAATTAAGGCGAGGATGACGGTGTGAGGAACAGAAACCAAGGGAAATGCCCCAGACGTGCTGGCCCTATCCAGCGATCCACCATTTGTCACGTGATGGTCTTTATACCAGCTAACTCACTTTAAACACACACACACACACACACACAGAGGGAGAGAGAGTGTGTGTGTATGTGTTTACAGCTCCAGCTACTGAACGTGCTAGCCTAGGCCGAAATAATTTGTATAATGTTTCATTGCCTGTTTCAGCCACTCAGAAAATACAGTGCCTGTCCAACCTCACCCTGTTTGAAGAAACCTGTGTGAGTCTCAGAAGTATGTTTTCAGCACAGAACAGCACAATTTGGGGTTTTTTTCCCCCCTACCATTTTTAGTTCCTAAATTCTCTGGGAAACGGAAGTAGCTAAGTTTTATTTCTTAGATGAAAAGATTTCCAAATTAGTTCTGGGTCTTTGGGGACCACTGGAAAGATTTATTACTAGTGGTATATGTTTATTTAAAAATCAATAAAATAAAAATATTTTTAAAAATGCTGACATAATTTTAAAAATCTTTTTATTGGCATGAGTAATTCCTTTTTTGGGAAAGCTCAAATGCTAATATCAACTTCTTTGTCTACTAAAAAGTAGAGAAGGGAGGAAAAATATCTAGGAGGGGGAAATGAAGGCTGAGATTTTGGCTACTATGTAGTACAGGTTAAGTGTCTGGAGGAAGTTTCTCGTAACCTTTCCTCAAGCCACATCGTCGTCTGTGGCCTTGCAGTACTCACAATTATTTCTTGTACTTCACTCGCTAATGTTTTTGTTCTATAGGTGTTAAAATGAATTACACGATAATTACCTTTACTGATGTTCATAAAAATTGTCAAAGTAATGAAAGCATTTTTCTGTGTTATTTTTTTCATTTTTCTGTCTTATTATTTCTTCTATTCTTCAGCGCCCCCCCCCTTTTTCTTCACTCCTTTCTTTTTCAGAATGGTAATAGATTAGTTAAAATGTATCTGTGCCGGAATTATAACCCTTGGAGCCAAAGAGTGAGTTGAATTAAGAGCTAACTTATGATATGTATATCCTGCATATCAGGCTGAACAATCTTTTTCAGGTATGGCAATATCATAAATTATTACTGGATCACAGGACAGTATCAGCATGTTAGGATTTTAAATGACCCTGATAGCAAGATATCCAAATACAGTGACAAAATTACAAATTGAACCAGGGCCACTTTAGTTGTCTAATACAGACCATGCATGGTATTTCAACCAGCAAGAAACTTAATATGCTTAATTGAATACCTATATTATAGTATTTGGAGGGACATGGGAAGTAGAGGCAGGGAAAACTGCCAATAATATTTAAGGAATGAGGACAATGTAAAACATGTACGAAACCGTTGCTTATGGTCCATTGTCTGGTCACAGCCAGCACAAGAGAAAGGTGACCAGAGTCTGGACTGGAGGTGCAATTACTGTGCACTCAGGCAGACTGCGGCACCATCTCATGGATGAAACCATTCTACTGCTAACAGCAAGATTTTTATAGTGAAAGGAAAGGAGGAGCACATACTTAGAAAGGAATGTTTGGGCGATTTTAGAGAGATTATTGACATATAGTAAATATTTTTAAATCAAGTTACATCACAACTTGTATGATTTTGCAAGAGTCTGAAGTTTCTTATTGGTGCCCTCAACCCATTCAACAGACTCAAGATTACTAAAACTATGTTTATGACCTCACTGTCACAGTCGATGTTGACCCTGATCACTTGGCTTATGTAATAACTGTCAGGTTTCTCTATTTAAAATTACTCATTTTTCTTTTTGTACATTGTACTTTATGAAAAAGAAATCATGATGAGCAACCAGTACTTTGTGAATCAGAAGCTACTCTCCTCTTTCCTAGGAGTGACATATATGCATAACATTTAAAAATGTTCTACAAGGAGCATTATTATCTTCTTTCTCCTTTATTTATTCAACCATTTACTTATATCAATGTTTACCCTTTTTATATTTTGGGTTACAATCCAACAGAATTTTGGAAATTTTTCTTGTTGAAAATGTGCTAGCTTTGGCCATCACCAACTTTCTCAGTTGATTCCTGTGGGGTTGCCTTGTGTTGTTCCTGTTTTTAATTTTTTAGCACTTTCTTCCTTTCTAGAACTACCAGACTCTTTAGATTCATCCTGGGAATTTCATACCCTGGTTCTAAGACCTGTCTTTTCTCCAAAGATCCTTGGAGAATGGTTGTAGAAACAGATCTTGTTGCTAGTGCTTCCAAAACATTGAGCTGAGGGAACACTATAATCTAAGCCTGTGTATCAGCTCATGTTGTGTACATGTCTCTATGGATATTTTTATATTTATGCATCTGTAGTTATACTATACTATATTATATTCCTAGGGATGTCTACAAAGTTATTCCATTAGCACACATGTATCTTTTAACCTTCTCCTCTAGCTTGCTGGTAAACTGCCACTCCAAAACTGATATTTCTGGCTTTCACAACTGTGGGACCCTGTCTGGGCCTGGGACGATTGTACATAGAAGGCAGCTCATACCCCGATAATCTCATTTCATGAGACCGGCCGGAGTGGAGCCCCTCCCTCTTATCCCAGGCCCAGATGGTCCACAGCTCCGGTTTCATCTTACCCAAATTCCTAATTTTTCCTGCTTCCAGACCCTTACTAAAAATCACGTGGTCAGACCTGCCAAGCAAATTAGTCTACTTTCAGATCCCCAAATCCCTCCAATCAGTAAACGACCAACCCACCCTCGTCCTGTTACCCTGGCTGACCCACTTCCCTTCAACTGCTTATAAGCCTGGCCCTCACCTCCAATACACGAGCTGTTACACTGATTCAGCCTCCTGAATGCGATTCTGTCGTACTCACACCACTCGAGACCCTGGCCCCCAGACTTTGCTGGTTCCTGATTGCCGGTGGCCAACAGTGGCAAAGACCCCAAGGACCCCGACACATGACAGGCTACCCGTGTATGCAAATATTCAGTTTCAGTGTACATGTATAGTGGTATTAAGATCATTAATCATACCTCTGTTGGAAACCTCTTTAATTATTAGAGTATAGTAGTTATATAAAATAAATTGATTTTAGTCTTAGAAACACTACTTGTTTCTAAAAGGATGTAGGTTACAGCCTGGGTAGTTGGGTGTTTATCATTTGATAAATGTATAACTGTCATGCTTCCAGTTCTGTATCTGTGAACACGAACAGTTGAAAACCTTAGTAGTATGGCATGGTATAGCAGGATAGGGCTGCACGTTTCTTTCTATGTGATAATTTACCTAAATCAAAACAACAAAGGCTTAGATCAAGAGCATGGAATGCGCCTCCACTTGTCATAGCTTCATTAATCTGTGACATTTTCTCATGCTTGCTACCTCACAGTGGCCCTTCTACAGAAAAGAGGAAGCATATTCTGCATAGCCAGTAATGAGAAAGGGAAGGTTTGGTTATCTAATTACTGTCACCCAAACTGAATAATAAGTTAATAAAGACGAATTCAGAGGAGACGATCTGTTACCAGGTTTTTGTCACGAGCTTACTGTTGGATACACTCTTTTGCCTTCCCTATGGGACAGTTTCTAAATCTCTATTCAGAACATGAACTACTTTGCCCTTAAATGAGCTAATTCATCCCAAGGATCCGAGAAAGAAGGGCCAGAATATCTAATTATTTTATGTGATTATCAAGAATAGAAAACAAAATATATTACTGAGAAAGCCCTTCTTACTGAAGTCTTGAGTTCAAAACCTTTTAGTATTTATAAGACAAATTTTCTAGTTAATTTTTCCTCAAAAAGTGAATAAGGTGACCCTTTGATATTTGGTTTAAAAAGTCTTCCAAAACCACTTTTTTGGGGTAATTGGGGCAGGTCCTAATATGTTTAGTACCTTTGTCTTTTTTAAAAGGATATCTGGGGGCTAGAGGTATAGCTCAGCAATTAAAGCACTTACCTAGTAAGTTCAAGGCCCTGAGTTTAATTCCTCAACATCATATAAACCAGGAGTGTTGGTGCATACTTTTAATGCCAGAACTTGGGAGGCTGAGGCAGGAGAATTGCCTTGAGTTCAAGGCCAGCCTGGGACGCATAGTGAGTTCAGGACCATTCTGGACTAAGAGAGTGAGACACTGTTTCAAAAAAAGAAAAAAAATAAATAGATAGATGATAGATAGATGATAGATAGATAGATAGATAGATAGATAAAAGGACATTCAGACTCAGAGAGAGACAACAACAAAATAAAAGTTAGGCTGAGACACACATGGAAGGTGGCCATGTGACCAGATGCTGAGTCAGTAAGCCAAAGCTTGCTGCTAAGTGCTATGAGTTAGGAGGCAAGGCAAGCAGATTCTTTGAGACTTCGTGGAAGGGACAGCTTGATTGCAGACTTCTGGCTTCCAGCGCTGTGAGACAATTCACTTGTTTTAAGCTGTTCCGTTTTTGGTGCTCTGCAGCTGCAGGTACCCCCATGCACTGTTTTAATCTCTGTCAATGTGTGCAGGATCACTGTGATGACTTGGTCACCCTGGAGATTATGCAGGATGAGAAGGGAATAAAAAAGATCACGTTGCTGGGTCTGTGAATGGAGAAGGGTTTTATAGGAAAAGGAGCTTCAAAAAGAGGTCAGCTCCTCCATGAAAGCCAGGACGCAGCACTTAACGAAGTGTGCACATGTATAAGACATGATCTAATGGTTTTATGTTGCTTAAAAATAATCTTCAGACATTTTTTAGAACCTTAGGGCTGTCAGTAGGACTCAGGGGAGCACTAGAAGGTGCAAACTCTTGCATCCAGAAGCTACAGACGTGGAAGGTGGCTTAACCGTGCACAACTATGCTGTTAGAAAGAGAAGCTTATGTCTACATAATAGCTTTAATTCCCCTAAATTGAAGAGTAGAAGGAATATAGCCCAAAGAAACTGGGTTGAGTTGTTCCTACATTTATTCCCTTGGGTTCAAGTTATAACTCGCAGAAAGCAATTGGAATGCAATCTTGTTTTACCTATTCTAATGACACTAACATTCAAAAGAAGTAGGACATAACTACTATCAATAAAAAAACATTGCAGCTGCTAAAGGGCCGAAGCTTAAGACTCACCCCAGTGGTGGTTTCTAGAGCCAATTTGGAATGCCAGGCTTCAGCTGAGGATGTGCAGGAGGCTTTGTGGAGGTCTTCATCAAGTCATCAGAGAATACGCTCTTCCTTTTAAGCAGGAAGCAAAGCTGTCTCTGAAACAGGGCTAAACATGCAGCTGGAAATAGTATTTGGATTGCAAGATTCTTACAAGCTGCACACACATTGTACTAAAGGAGATGAGATGAAACAAAGGCACCAAACGCTGCGTAAAGGATACCCTTGGGGCTGGAGGAGTGGCACAGCAGTGAAGCGTCTGCCTAGCCTACCTGGTTCCGTTCCCCAGCACCACCCGGCCAGGCATGGTGGTACGTGCCTGTAATAGCAGTACTCAGAAGGCAGAGGAAGGAGGATTGCAGGAGTCCAAGGCTAGCTTGGGCTATCCAGTGAGTCCAGGAATGACCTGGGCTACAGAGTGAGGCCCTGTCTCAAAAAAAAACCACCCCACCAAGGGGAAAAAAAATAACTTACACATTCTTTGCTTTTTCAGTTAATTATCTAGCAAACAGTGTTTACTATTGCTAGCATGTGGTATTATGTCATGGATATAGCTAATATCTAGAAAGTAAATATTTGGTGTCTATTATGTGTTAGCCTATGGTAAATTATGGGTAAAACCATGAATGACAATTATTTTTGAGATAGAGTCTTGCTCTATAGTCCATTCTGGTCCTGGGCTCACTTTGTAGCCTAGGCTGGCCCTGAACTCACAGCAATCCTCCTGCCTCAGCCTCCCGAGGGCTGGGATTACAGGTGTGTGCCACCATGCCCACCTTACATGTTATACTTTAAATTGTTCCCCCCAAGTCATACGCATTTGGCAGGTGATTGGATCATGCAGCACTAACTGGTGAATTCTTCCACTGGCAAATTTGGTAGCTGAACATGCAGTGAGAAGCTGAAGCCTAGCTGGAGACCAGTCACTTGGGCCGTGACCCAAAGCATGCCTGACTCCTTCCTGCCCCTTTGCTTCCTGGCTCCATGGGTTAACCAGCTTTTCCTCGCTAGGCTCCTCTGTCAGGCCCATTCTGCCTCGGAGCCTGCTGACTGTGGACCTAATTCTCTAAAAACCATGAATCAAAATAACCTTCTCATTTAAATTATGGGTGTAAAGTACTTCACCCCAATAACAGGAATGACCAAGACTGATTTCAGCGTCACACTGTTGCTGTGCGTGTTGCTGCGATGTGGTTCTGGGCCGTTGGGACTGGCCTGTGAAAGGAGTTTGGAAAGGTTTGGAGATGCAGGCAGGCTAAGAGAAGCTCTAGAACTCTGTGAGCAGGATTTCATGTGTGTTACTTGTCAGGATTCAGAAGATTAGGATGCTGGGAGAAAGAGGGACAGTACCAGCCAAGCTCAGGAGGTTACAACTGAGACAAGGACTCTACTGGCAGTTGGACTAACGACATGTGGATTCTGTGGTGTCATCCACGTGGTCCTGGTTTTTCACCAGGCACAATGTAGAGCTTATGGAGGTCTGAAAGGCCCCAGATTTTAAAGAAAGACATTGGAAGGCAAAGCGCCCTAGAGAGGATGGTACATAAAGCCTTAACTTTCTTTTTCGAGAGTTTGCTGGAGTCTCCGAGGAGACTTTAAACTTGGCCTTTTCAGCTGCACTGAAACTGTCAAGACTCAGGCAACTCTTACAGAGAGACTAAATGTACTTTGTGTAATGAGACACACATCATCTTCCGGGGACCTTTTTGGTCACAGCAGTGTAACGAGATGTCTTAGATCTGCAATCTGTGGATTGAATCCTCGAGATTCATTTCCACCATGCTGTTTCTGCCTTGGAGTTAGCTGACTATAGACCAAAATAATAATAATAAAAAAAAAGCCAAAATAAACTTTCCCTCCTTTAGGTCATGAGGGCCAGGTATTTTGTCCCACCAATGGGCAAGTAAACTGAGTCAGAGATAAAATTGAGCTTATATTCTAGCAAATCATTTTTTTTTTAAATCTGCTTGCCCTTCAGTCATTCACCTGGCCCTTAAATCTGCTCATGCTTAGGCGACACTGCAGAGGCTGAAGACAACTGTGGCCAAAGGATGTAAAAGATGTGGCATTTCGTTCTCAGAGACAAAAAGCATCCCAGTGAGATGATTAGGAGTCCATTATAAGCAGGAAAGTCTCTCTGTTCATTCCTACCTCCCTTTTTATGGTACTCATTCCATTTTGTGACATTTTATGGCTTTTTTATGGTCCTGAAACAACAGAAGCTTTTCCAGCACATTAAAATATTCAAAAGACAGCCTTCACACACAATTGAATTTTCACAGTCAAATGGAATTTGAAATGTGTTCCACTCAACCCTCCAACTGCCTGTCATTAACAAAGAAAAGCTTCTAAATACCTATGTCATTTTGTATCTCTAAGACCATATCGTTCATTTGCAGTAAAGCCGTGGTGGCATCCACCAACCTGGTGGTCTTAGGCTCTGCTGTCCTGCGACTTGAGAAGCTGACTCTTTCAGACAACATTTCTCTTCTTGCTTTTTATCCTACCAATGGCCAGTGCCATGCAATAGCATGCATCATCTGAAGAGAACTCAACGCGATACTGGATATTGAGAAGATGGAAGGGCACCAAGGAGAAGTGTGGCATCTTCTGCAGAGATGCAGTAGCCTCTTTCCTTGGTAGTCGTGCTGTGTGGAGTGGGCCGGATGTAACAAAACCAGCACCCATAGCTGTTTATCAATTCAGGCCTCCCTGACCCACTGGGCTTTGAAGATTCCATTCCATTTTGCTGCACTCATTTAAAAATCAATTGCTTATTAATTCTAGATATTTAGACCACCTTTTTTTTCAACAACTGAGTTATTTGGACATGTGAAACATTTTACAGGTTTTTGTCAAACTGACTTGCAGATGCTCATATGTTTAGGCTAGTCTTGAACGCATATGTAGCCCAGGTTGGTCCTGAACTCACTATGAAACCATGCTGGCCTTGAACACAAGGCAATCCTACTGCCTCAGCCTCCCAAGTGCTGGGATTGCAGATGTGCACCGCCATACCGGACTTTAGCAAAGAGTGTTTTAACGTCAGTATCTATTGTTTCCGTATGCTAAGCTCTACCTAGACTTCTGGTCATCCTTCTTGCCTATGTTATTAATGACAAAAAATTGACTGGCAATTGTAGCCTTCATTGTGTCTCCGTAATATCAGTCCTGAATTCAGAGATGTAGAGAAATCTCTTGCTTAACCTTCTGAGAATCACAGTCACTCTTGTTGGGAGGTGGACTGTGATTGTCAGATACTCGTGACTGTAATCTTCTAAGATTCTCTGCATCTTGTCCCCAGCTGTGGCTTTCTTCCCTCTCTGTCTGTTGCTTTGCCTTGGCTCCGGGTACCTTTAAACATCCCTTTCTGGGCACCTGCCACGTGTCATTGACGCCAGCCATGGTATTATTTTTGATGTAAGGAAATTTTACCTGCTTTCTCTCACTGCTCTGCCTCTCAGGATGGCCACTTTTATCTATTTAGTGGTTCAAGATAAAATCGTTCATACATTTTTAGACTTCTTTTTCCTACTTAGGGGGACCCATAAGTCTAGCTCGCCTGGTATAGTTGTAGATTATGTTTATTTTCTTGTCATATATATTAATGGAGTTCTCATTCATACTTAGGTATTCTGGTTTGGGTAATGAATTGCGTGTGTATGTAACCCTTTACTCCATGGGTGTCCTGTACAATACATCAGTGTCGCATTGGCACTGCCTTTAAAATACCACCAGAATCTACTTGCTTCATGTCGTTTTCACATCCCATCAGGTTCACATTAGTGTCCTCTCGCTGGGACCATAGCAACAGCCATCGGCCTGTCTTTGGCTTCTGTGCCTACTTCATCTATTCTCTGCCCAGGCTTACATCGCTCTTGCGATAACGTTTCAATAATCCCTACCTGAGGAATGCATCTGGACATCTCGCTGTGCTCTGAAGTCCAGGAGTGTCTTCATTTTCCTGTTCAGGTCGTTCCCCACTGTATTATATTTCCTGATGTTTCACAGACCCTCTCATCTTTGCCCTTTGTACTCTCTCTCGGCCCAGATCTCTTCTCATCTGGCCTTGTATGACCAGAGGCCTAACTCTGTTGTTCCCTCTCTATCCAAAGGCCATCCAGGACACGTTCATGACCTCCCTCTTTTGAGCATCTTCTCTGATTCAGTGCAGGAAACAGAAATAGCTGTAGATATTTCAAGTAGAACACAATTTGATCTAAAAATAGGAGCTTCTAGAGATGGTTAGAAGACAGAAAACCAGAGGACTACTCTTTGACCCCCGGCGCCAGGCCATGCCACAGGACAGTTACCAAGATCGTTGGTGCTGTCATTACCTCCATGGCTGCTGCCCTGACCACTCCATTCATGGAATGCATCTTAGAGGACATGCCTTTATATCTTCTGAAGCCTGACCATGGTCTGTCCCAGTGCAGGAAGATGGCCTCTGCCTCCCCGGAACTTTTACATTTATACAAGAGCATCTCTCTGGTAGAACTTAGACCATACTTGGTGAACTAGCTAATGGGATATCTGGGAACCATATTTTTAATCCATATTTTCTGAATGTGACTTGAGAATAGAAAGAGAGGGACCAAGTATAGACTGTCAATTGTTTGCACATGATCTTCTGGGCCCTATCATGCCATCATCTTACTCTGCTTCATTAATTACTAGCTAAAATGCTTGTTTGCTAGTTATATCTTTCTTTTCAAGTAAACTGTAAGACAGGAGTGCTTGAATGAATTCTCTCTCTCTCTCTCTCTCTCTCTCTCTCTATATATATATATATATATATATATATATATATATATATGTCTCAGTTGTTCATATTTAAAATGTAGAAGAAAACTGTATGTTCCAAGTTATGGAGTAATTATTACCATAGGATGGCCATTATTATAACATTATCATTGGATAAGGAAAATGGAAGGCATTAGGAGTTAAATTAGCCAAATTAAGTGAAACTCAAATTTAGGTCAGCTAGATTTTCTGGGAGTGAAAACAATCCCAGTTGTACTTTTGTAATTATCTTGGGAACTTAGATTTTTCTTGTCTTGGAGAAAAAAATCCAAAAGGATATTTAATAGTTGGCAACAGAAGTAGCTGTCCTTTATTTTTCCCATTTCTCCCACCTCTCCACAGGGGACTGGCCAGATTGATGAGATCGTGGGAACTCTGCACGTGCTGGCTTTGCTTTCATCTACCATGCACAGGACCTGGCAGCTGGCCGGTCAGATGCCGGAGCCAACGGGCCAAGTTCGTCCTGTGTGCAGCAGCCCGCAATTGTCCAACTGCTCTGCCTGTGACTTAGAAGTTGAGTTTCAATTTAAGCTCAAGGAAATAGAAGATTACTTTGACCTCTTGGGTGAAACTATGTTTTCAGTCATAAATTAGATTACTTTTTATCCTCCATGCCCATCCATGTCTGTTATAGTAATTCTCAAACCAGCGGACTTTGGAGTCACTTGAGAGCTTGCAGTTCTACTGGCGCCTGGGTTCCACCTGTGGAGTTGCTGATTTTTTTGTTCTATTGTGTAGGCTTGAGGATGAGAATGCTTAGCAGGCCCCCAGGTGATTCTAATAATCTGCCAAGATTTAATGCCTTTGCCTAAGGAAAGGGGTGTTAATTAGTGCTTTCATAAACTCAATGCAACAGATTGAAATGTGTAATAGTTTATTGCTCACTCTATGTCCTAGACTGAATCATGTCCCCAGAAAAGATAAGTTTTAGGGTCAGCCCACTCGGGACCCCTCCCGGATAGCAGGAGCAGTTACCCCTTTGTCCTTTGCTTCTAAATAATGACTTTGTGTATTCATGAAAACATGCGTGAGAAAGTGAGAGATATAGTGAAAGAGAGAGAGAGAGATACAGAGAGATAAGGAGAGAGAAGAAGGCCATGTGAGTGCAGAGACAGGCATTAGAGTCAGTCTGTCACAGGCCACAGTGTGTCGCGGGCTACTGGAAGCTGAAGGACACAGAAAAAGCTAAAGCCCAGGAGGCTTAGGGTGGGTACGTCCCTGCCAGCAATTTGATTTCTAACTTTCTTCTGGAACTGGGGGAAAGTAAACTTCTCTTGTTTTAAGCTATCCATTTGTGGAATTTTCTTACCACAACCCTAGAAATTAATATGCAGAACTTCAAAGTAATGTTTTGGTTGTGCATTTCAAAGACTAGCAAAACATTAGAGAATTTGTATTAGAAGTATAGCTTTAAAGTAGGCAGACCGGGTTTTGCTAAACTCTTCAGTAAACTCTCTTGACATAACTTTTAAGAATCTCCTGGGATCTTATCTAAGAAATGTTTTATATATCACCATATGATATTAAAAATGTGCACAAAGTAACAGTGTACACTAATGTGTGTGTGTGTGTGTGTGTGTGTGTGTGTGTGTGTGTGTGTGTACATATAAATGTATGTATTAATTTTTCCTAGGGACACTTAAAGTTTCTAAATTCCTAATAATAGTAACAGCTCTAGATAATTTTTTGTATTAACACACTTATCTAAATACTGCTTTAGAAAAAAATACCCCTTCTAATCTTTTTCATAGCAAGGCACATGGTTTATGTGTGCTCTTCCTACAAGTGATTACACCAGGAGTACTTCTATGATCAAGAGAAACCCTGCTCATAGGTTAAGATTTGGAATACGTGAGACAATGAAACACAGAGATATAATCTGAATGTATGGGGCGATCTCTTCTTGAAATAACTTGAACTAAAGAATTCCAAGGATGTTGGTAAGACACACGGAGAAAGGTCTGGTGGAAAGAGGAAGGGGGTATGGCTAGGGGAAGTATGAGAGTGGGAAGGGTAGTAAAAATGATTCAGATCTTAGACATGTTTGCATTAAATTAAAGGTAATTATTATGCATCATAAGTGCATACTAATAAAAACAATAATTTTGGGGGAAAGATAATTCCAAGGTTTGTGACCCGTTATGAACAGGGACAGTAGTTGATCTTGTTCTGTAAAGAGTTGGTTTGCCCAGGTCATGAGGAAGTAATACGAGAGAGCCCTGGAAAGTACTAAAGAGAAAGTCATGGGAAAGACACATTAGCAGAAGCAGAAGAGATCATATATGAGAGGAGGAGGAGAGAAAGGAGAGAAAGGGGGGGGGGCACCTCTATTTTTGAAGCCATGCTTCATGATTCAAGTCTCCATTTGAAACCAAATATCCAAACTAGAACACTGCCCTCCATGGCAAGTTATTTACCTTAAGTGTAATCTATGACTCATGTTTTTGTATATGCAGTGTTAATGCAGCTGAGAATTTCTAAAAAGTAATTCGCCAGTTACAGTGAATCTTGGAGTCTCTCTCCCTTTTCCCAAATTGCATCTCAATACTCTTGTGCCTAAATCAAAGAGAAGAATGTTAGCTGAGAGTAGGACTCAGCCTTCAATAACAGTGTCTGATTAGACTATTCTATATTTTAAATTAGAAAATTATACATAGAATCTTACATCTGCCTTCTTTTAAAAAATGTTAGGCTGTGGATAATATGCTAACATATTTTGTCGGACATCAATTAGCTGGATTTGAGTAGGGACTACTTTGTTTGAACGGAGCTTGTTTGTGTAATTGGCTACAGTTAACCGCATTGAAGCGTGCAAGAGGACCATTCGCCACTTTCAGTTGGTCTTGCACCATTTTTCTTATAGTACGAAAGGGTGTGCTTATGTGTAAGGAGGAGGGGATGTAGTGTGACTGTTTCTGAAATGAGAGACAAATTTTTCTGTTAAAGACTATTTTATAAATTTAATTTAGAAACAGAGCATGCTTTATAAAAAATGATGTAAGAAAAACTGTTACCTACCTGATCCAAAAAGGTATTTGGTTTGGTAAACTCAGGCTGACATGAAAGTATAATCTTTTTGCCATAAAATAAAATGTCGCAAGCAGATGACATTACGTTTTGAGGATTAATATTGTCAAAATGATATGTAGATTTAATGCAATTCCAATCAAAATGCTATAAGTGTTGCTCACAAAGCTAGAAAAATATCTTAAAATTCTTGTGGAATCAGAAGAGACCCAGAATACTCAAAGCTATTCTGAGCAACAAGAACACAGCAGGAGGCATTACAATCCCAGACTTCAAGTTATACTATAAAATGACAGTGATTATGAGAGAGAGAGAGAGAGAGAGAGAGAGAGAGAGAGATCATAGTACTGGAACAAAAATAGACGTTTTGATCAATGGAACAGAACTGAAGAAGCAAAAATAATCCCAAGCACTTTAAGCCATCTGATTTTGACAGAGTCCAAAAATGTATACTAGAGCAAAGGTAGCTTCTTTTAAAAATGGCGTGTGGAAAAGTGATTATCTACGTGCAGAAGAATGAACTTAGACCCTTATCTTTCACCAGTATCTCTTATACTACATTCAAATATAAATCTATCGAAGGCCTAAACACTAAAACAGAAACACTGGATCTGCTGAAAGATAAAAGAGGTAAAACTGTTGAAAATGCAGGCACAGGTGATGACTTCCTGACAGAACCCCAATGGCACGAGACACAATACCAGGAATCTCCAGACGGGATTACAGCACATTTCAGCGTAGCAAGGGAAACAACCAACAGAGTGAAGAGACTTACAGAATGGAAAAAAAATCTTCCACCAACTACTTGAGCAGAGGACTAATATCTACAGGCTACATGCAATTAAAAAATTAGATTCCCCATAATAAATTGCTCAACTAAGAATGAATAATTAAAATGGGTGAACACTGTTCAAAAGGAATATAAGTGGCCCATAACTACATAAGGAAATATTCATTGTGTTTGGCCATTCGAGAAATGCAAATCAAAACAACAATGAGATTTTATCTTACTACAGTAAGAATGGTTATCATTAAAAATTCAAAAAGTGACTATTGACGAGGTTGTGGGAGAAAAAGAACATTTTTATATTGTTGGTAGAATTGTAATCTAGCACAAGCACTGGGAAAATCAGTGTGGAGCCACCTTGAGGCAAGAATGCAAAGAAAAACAACTAAGACACAGAAGGTTACATACCACATGGTTTCTACTGTACCAATTCCCCACGAGGAATGTAATTATTATATATCACAAATACAAATAAAAATCATAGGGAGATTAATGACAAGGTAATGGCAAAGTTAGTTCCCTTTTTTTCTTTGAGACGGGGTCTTGCTCTGTAGTCCATGTTGTTCCCTAACTAGCTGTGTTGTCCAGGGTGGCCATGAACTCACAGCAATCCTCCTCCTCAGCCTCCCCACTGCTGGGATTACAGGCATGTGCCATCATGCCTGGTTTATGTGGTGCTGGAGAATCAAATTCAGGGCCTTATTTCTTGCTAGGCAAGTACTCTAGCCGCTGTGTTATTTCTCCAGCCCTACTGAATTTTCTAGGACATACACCATAATTTCTCTGCCATCCCTTTAAAAATATAATATATAAAAAGTTTAAATTATACACAAATCATTAAAATTGATACCATTTCTGTTGTTTGTGAAGTCATTTTTTTCTCCCTTTCACGGTATTGGTTGATTTGACTCCTCTCCTCTTACATCTTCTACCATCATTGAAAACCACCCCAACCCACTGCAGTCAAATGACCCACGTTAATCCTCGGGATTATCTTAGTAATCATTTCCGCCCTATTAGAGTGAGGTGCAGGTACATGCATGCACACACCATCTTTATAACTACGTTTTAAGGTGTTTTGTTATTTTTTATTGTTTCATGTTCTGAATTTAGGCTTTGCTTCCATGGTTGAAATGTTTGAGTTGAACAGTGTAGGCCTATTTAATTTCAAATGGTAGCAGAATACATTCTAGAAAAAAATACCACTGTATTGTTTCAGAGAAATACATGAGAATATTCTTTTGTTGGCATTTTTTAACAACTGTGTGCTAAATTTTTGATTTTTGCCAATTTGAGCTATACAAAGTACTTTTTTGTTGTATTAATAATTTTTATAACTACTAATGGATAGATTTGTATTTACTGGGCATTGTAATGATATATTGTTAAATGATTATTACATACACTCTTCTATAGCCTACTTTCCTTGCCAATATTTAATCAGATTTTTAAGTGATAGAGGTGCTTCTCTGTTATCTTATTATAATTGCAATTGGCTACTATGTAACTCATCTATATCTTAAAATTATCATTCAATGTTTTAAATTTCATATAGATTTTTTGAAAATCTTCCATGATTTCATTTGGATAAGAATCAAAGTTATATTCACAGATTTCTAGATTTTCTTAAAATATTTGAGAGGACTTCTGGGTAAGATGGTGACTGGGTAGGATCCCCATTCATTTAGTCCACACAGGTCAAGCCAGAAAATTATGACAAATTAGATGAATGTTTTGTGGGCGTTACTCTGAATGAGAGCACAACCTCAAAATACAAGATTAGAAAAATAAAGAGGCTAGAATCACAGAGAGATGGGACACGGTGACAGGACGCAGCAAATCCTGGGTCCCCAACCTGCCACGCAAGCTCTGGAGCATGGACCTCAGCTGGGACCACCTCTTAGTAGATACACAGCAGTAGCTGTGGAGACAGAGGGCGGTGACTGGGAGCTGCCCGGACTCCACGTGTGACACTCAAAGGATGGTGCACAGGCCTAGTAGCTGCAAAAATCTTGGTTTCCTCCTACCCTGTGGAGAGCAGAGGCCACCCAGCCAGCACCAATTCAAATCAGCCAATCACAGCGAGGAATGATTGGGGCCTGAAGAAACTATGAAAGGTAGACTGTGTGAGTAAGGCATGCAAACAAGTTATGGGAGCAGTAGATCGGAAATAGTCCTGAGACACGCAGTACTTGCATCCACAGTGTGGGCAGTCCCAGCCCAGCTCCTCCCCTTGCCTCTCCCAACCTGAGTCGGCCTAATCTGGCTCTGAGAGGCTTGGGGCCGACAAACTCCCAGCACTGGAGCCCCACCCAGACAGACTCATTCATCTGAATAGATACTAGGGGAAAACAGCATTTAGAGAGCCTGTAGGCCAGAAAAGGGACTCAAACTGAGACCCAGGTGGAAAAGAAACAGCTGAAGCTTCCAGAATCATCATAATCAATTGAACGCAGGGGCGTGGGACCCAAACAGCCCAGAACCTGAGTGCCACTAAAACACCAATGCTCAGAAATAACTTCCCCAAATATCACCATCAGCAAGATGCAGAATCTGGTTTAAATAAATCAGGGCTCAGAGACACCCCTACAGCAGAAAAGGACTAGAGGCCAACTGAAAGGTTTAACCCCAGCTAACTCTTAAGCCTCCCAATTATAGCAACAGCCAAGGATAAGGAACCACAGTAAAACACCACAAAGCCCCTAGGCCACCAGAGGAGACCTGCATGAGAACAGGAGGACAGTCAAACCTCCGAAACTTTGAAAGCAAAATAATCAGTCTTCTGGAAGGATACATGACAGATCAAAATGGGAATCTCTGTAGAATGTCTAACAGATTTACAAAAGATATAACTAAGGATCACGAGGATTAAAATAGCAAAGCAGTCAGACGAACGAGGAAACAAAAAGAGGCTAGTGGAACTGCAGAAGGCAATTCAAGAAATGAATGACAAATTCACTAAAGAATCGGAAAATATGAAAAGATCCTGACAGGGCATCAGGAAATGAAAGCTTCACTTTAAGTTGGAGGAACAGAATGACTCAGAACGAAGACAGAACTTTGGATTGAAAAGACAGGATGAAAACCACACACCAAATTCTTAAGGTTGTTCAAACTATACTACGTCAACACAGAAACGGTTACCAACAGATGCTAGATGACTCAAACTTAATCTCAAAATTGTGAGATTAGAGGAAAAAAATAGAAATGCAACCTAAAGAAACAGAAATTTACTCACTGAAAACTTTCCATGTATAGGAAAAGAAATGGCCACACAAGTAACCGAGGCTTGTTGCACACCAACCAGATACAACAAAAAGAGAGACTCTCCAAGTCACATCATAATAAGTGACAGACTTCCATTCAAAGAGAGATCCTAAAAGCTCTGAGGGAAAGACAGCAAGTAATTTACCAAACTTATAGGCAACGTATATTCTGATAGGCAAACCTATCAGAAAAACATCAGTCTTCTCAATATAAATGTTAAAACCCAGAAGAACTTAGGGTAAAATCTTCAAAACCCTAAAAGAAAATATTTGATTTCTAAATGCATATCAACCTCGTAAACTAAAGCAAAGAAGAAATAAAACACCTGCCTAGACTCGTAATGACATAGAGGAAATGTTAAAGACACTTCTGGCTAAGAAGAGTCAGGATCAGGTGAATTCACAGCAGAATTGTACCAGAAATTCGGGGAAAATTTACTGCCAATACTCAGCAAACTTTCAAGAAACTGAAAAGTTAGTAAAGTCATCCTTCAAAGCCAGTATAACTTTAATACCCAAACCAGACAAAGACGCAACAAAAAAGCTGTGGCTCAGCAAAGGAAATGATCCGCAGGGTGAAGAGACTGCCTACTGATGAGGACACAAATCTTGCTAGCTAGGCCTCAGACAGAGGATTAGTATCTAGGTCATAAAAAGAACAATACTACCCTGAAGTAAGCGATGCTCTTAAGAAATAGTCATCCGTAATGCTCAACTTCATTGTAAACCTTAAATTTTGCGCTTATACATATCAATAAAATCGGAAAAAAGAAATAGTCATCCAAAATAAAAAGAAACTTCTAAGAGGAGGAAGTACAGAAGGCCAACAAGCACACGAAAGTGTTCCACATCACTGGCCCTCAGAGATGCAAATCAAAACAACATTGAGATTCCATCTCACCCAGTGAGCACGGCTTACATAAAGAACTCAGAAAACAACAATTTTTGACAAGGCTGTGGGGGAAAAGAAGCACTTCTACTCTGTTGGTGGGATTGCAATGTGGTTTAATCACTATGGAAAGCAGTTTGGAGATTGCTTAGAAAGTTGAGACTGAAAATCCTACTGAAAATTTGAAGAGGTACCGTATACCTCTTCTGGACATCTTTCCAAAAGAACTAATGCCAGCATATCAAAGAGTCACATGCATATTCATGTTTATAACAGCTCAATTCATAGTAGATAAATCCTAGGAAAAAAACCTACATGCCCATGGACAGAGGACTGGATAAAGAGAATGTGCTATATATTCACATTGGAAGCCATTATATAGCCATAAAGAAGGACAGATGTGAGACATTAGAAAGAAAATGGGGTCAACTAGAGTAAATAATGCTCAGCGAAATGGACCAGGCACAAGAGATTGAGGTGTCTCTCACATAAAATTGCCATAAATACATTTGCAAACAGAGTTTAACAGAAGAGAGGGTAGAAAGAGGGTGGTGAATTGCCAGGAAAGGGAAGAGAGTGGGAGGTGGGAAGGGGAGAAAAGGGTAAGAGGGAGGGAAAAGTGCCCAAAATGATTTACACAGGCACAAACTCTTGGAGTATTTTTTTATACCAAGGGTTTTATAGGTGAATTTGCACACTCTCCTTGCACAGAGCCTTGCTTATCTTTTCTCTAACGTGTCAGTCTTAGTACATGTGCCGCTGACACGAATACAAATTCCCCAAAGTTTATGTAATCAACACGCTGTTGAATCCATAGGCATTTGTGTTTTAAAAAGCAAAAAATGTATTAATTTGGTTTTGTTATTTGTATATAAAAATTTTAATTTTTATTAATATTGTAATACAAAAAATTAACATTGCTTTTCTGTGGGTGGACAGTTTTTTACATTACTATTAACAATTTCTTTGCCCTCTGATTTGATTTGCCAACTTTATGAAATATTAAATATTTATATAATATTTATTTTATTTCTTTCTTATTCTGCACTAATAGTTGATTTGTCTGCTACATATCAGTAGAATTTAAATGCAGTGGCAGGTGTTTTGTAGCCTCTATGATTATAATTATAGCTCCAATAAATTTCTGTAACATTTTTGACTTGTGGCTTAAATTTATTCAGAAATAGTTTATGGATTGGCGCTACTCTAAATGGAATAAATTTCTACCTTTTTTCCTCTGCAGGTGTTTAGCACTGGGCCAGAATAATGCTACGTATTTTTGGAAATCTATCTTCTTTTTGGTTTCCTTAGCAAGTCATTTTATTAATGGCAATATTTAAAGGGCTGAAAATGTAGCTCACTGCAGAGCTCTTGCCTAGAGGATCCAGGCCTGGGATTAGTCTCCAGCACCAAATAATAACAATAATGATAATAATATTTTAAAAGTATGTTCACTAGTAATTTAAAAGTTTTTAAAAATTTACCATTTTTGTTCAGCTTTGCCCTGTGTCTCTTTTTTTCCTGAGATTGAAAAAAAGAAAACAGATGAAAAAATCATACTGGACTCCAGCCCAGACTGGTAAGGAAAGATACGTATTTCTATATAAATGAGTGAAATGCTTGAATGCTAGTAAGATAAAGAATTACAAAGTTCCAGAGAGGAAAATAAAATTGCCTACAAAGGACAAAACCTCGACGTTTTTCATTTGTAACAAATGGGCTCTAGAGTATAACAAAGTGGCACCTGCCACTTTCTGAGAGAATGGTATTAGGATTAAGAGGTACGTAGTTAGTCAAGACACGTTTTGCTATTAGGGCTGAATATATTTAGAACATACAATATTTTAGGTATTTTTTATGCGATCTAAATATAAATAAATCACATATTTAGCTGGTAAAACTTACTCTCTAATTGCTTCAGGTTGTGGTCAGTTTTTGAAGACCATTTTGAATCCACGGGGATGTAAGCACACTTCTTCTCCCCCGTCTCTCAACTCTCTCAGAAGTCTTGCTTTTCCTGGTCTAGTTGCTGGTGACAATGGGCAATTGGCGGTGGCTACAGGTTTGGCGTTCGTGGACAGTGCGCAGAAACAAGTGAGAGGAACCTTTTTCCTCTCTTGGTTTAGGAATAGAAAGTTTGGGCTATACACTTTTGGAAACAAAATAGCTGTCACCCTAAGAAATTCTGCAGGCCATGCCTTTCCGGGATTGCCTCCTCCCTGTCCTGGAGACTCCTGGCCTTGGTGTTGGGAGGCAAGCCCCGGCCACAGATGCAAAGTGCTACTCACTTGTTCCTGCCACACTTCCCACAAAATCCAGTTGTTATATTTCAATCTCAGGAATAAATAGAAAAATATTTCTCTTTATTTAGAGAAAAGAAACACAACATTCAACATTCAGTGATTAATTACAGTTTGGACACTCAGGAATTTAAGAAATTTGCCTATGTCTACTGCACCCTTTATAGAAAGTCCTATGACATGGGCTAGATTGCTGTCCTCAGGTTTACAGATGATGACATGAAGGTTAGGTTCCTAGCCAAGGTCACACTTATGGTAAACTGTCGATGAGGATTCAAATGCTGAAAATCTTGCTTCAAAGCCCAGCTGCCTGACCAATACTCTCCCGTGCTCTCACTGAACGTGCTGTCAGAAGAAAAGGAACAATTAATTGAAATCATTCTCTACAAAGTAAGGCCCCCCTGATTCTAAACTTAAGGCTGATGGAAGAAAAGTGAAAATAATTTTTTTTAGTATTGTATTTTAATTTTGATAGTGAAACAGGCTCTTGTGAGCATTAATAAGCCTTAGAGTACATGGTGTAAACTGTCTCGTTGTCCAAGGAGCTACTCCCTTCGTTATTTTTGAGACAAAGGAGATTGGAACTCGCTCATTTTGGACCTCAAGACCAAGAGTTGGGGTATACGGCTCATCAATTTCTCCACTGTCTTGTTTTTGTGAATAAAATTATATCAGAACACTCCTCTGTAGTTATGTTTCTGTGGCTGCTTTTGTGATCAGTGGCAGAGAGGAGTATTTGCAATATAGAGTGAGTGTCCAACCTTTTGGTTTAGCTGGCCTACCATGAATGAAAGGAATTTTCTCAAGCCTCATATAAAATATAGAATATACTTTGTATCCCACAGCTTTTAATGTGGTTTTATTGAATAACACTATAAGACCTAGTTTAATAACTGAATAAGAAAATTCATATTTTTGCTTAATAATGATAAGTTCCTGTTTTTACAGGCACACACGTGGTAATCCCTGCATTTTACTCACAAAGTCACAAAAGCACGTGTAATATCTGATTAAGAGGGTTTCCGTGTGATTGATGGTATGTAGAAGACACAGGAAGTGAACTTAGCGTTGCACTGCACCCTGTCTACACAGTGTTCTCTTGTTACCTACACTCTTCCATTCAAGTACCAGACAATGAAGACATGAAAAAAATCACTACCATTATAGCGTTAAAAGTGTGATGACCCTGTGGAGCCACATTATTGGCAGTTCAGTGCCATTCGCCACCTGCAGGCCAGTGATTGGTCATGCCCGCTATAAAAACCAAATGGCTTGTGTAACCTTAACATTAGTTGACCCTTTATTTTAAAAGTTTGCTGAACCTCATGCTAGGTTAATATATTTTTATTGATAATTATTCTGGAGTTTTAACTTCCCCAGTATCACAACTTAATATTTAAGTCCTATTCCATTAGACTTCATTCTTTAACTCCCAGTGAGAGTTAGACATCTGAAATCTAATTTATATTAATAAATTGAAGATGGCTATGATTTTTTGTATGTTTTTCTAAAGTAGAATTTTCTTTCTAGGAGAAGACTTCTGAAGAAAAAATGAGGCAGAACAAGAAGTCAGTATCTCATTTCATAATTGCAGAGTCCACAGCTAATTAGAAAAGGTCTTTCTAGTGTCCTTCCAATTATATTACCTACTCTGCTTCTGGTTTTATCAATATTTGCTGTGCATGGGCTTTGTTTGTCTGGCATTTACCTGGCACTTGTTTCCCTGGTACTTCTTTCTCTGGCAGCTGGACACATAAATAAATGATGATGTTTTCTATAGGCTCATTGGCTTCAGTTTGGGTATGGGGAGTCAGTACACAGCTCAGTCACAAAGTGTTGGAAATGTCCCATGGTAGAGAAATCCCTTGACTGACTGTTCATTCGAGAAGAAAGAGTTTGTGGAACCGTTTTATGGGGAAGAAGGTAGATAAATACTATTTGACAGAAGTAATAAGAAAAAATCTTGATAACCGTTGGCCTTAATTATAAATATTCATATAGGGTTTAGAGGATTACAAAGCACTTTTCAAAGTGCGAATCTTTTCTACATTTTTGTGAATAATATTGTTTTTATTCTTACTTCACAAATGAGATAAAAGCCTCAGCTAAAGCATTTCATAAGTTACAGGAATAGAACAAATCTATGTTTTTATGTATTAAGTGTCATGTGTTTTGGTTGGACAGTGTGAAGGGAAGTGTGATGGAGAGGAGTTAGGGGATACTGCAGGGACAGGCAAGGGCAGAGAAAAGGAATTTTCCTCCTTGCAGAGAAAGGTAATTTTCTTTACTGCAAGGAAAGAAAAAAAATGAAAGGAATCCTTCAGAACTTTGGCATTCATGTATCCATTCGTACATTTAGCAAATATTTATCCAGAGCCCGGAGTGGGAGATACAGTAGTCAATAGAAGATCCCTGTCCTCCTGTCCTCATAGATTATCTATATGGAGAAGACAAGCTATTAAAAATAAAGACAAACAAAAGGTATAGTATATTAATCAGCAATAAGGACTAAATACAGGGGAGAGAAGAGGGCATAAACTATTAGAGTATCAGGTTGCAATTTGAGAAAGATTGGTCAAGAAAGACCTCTCTGTGAGTGTATCGAGCTACCTGGTGTTTACCAGGAACATGATTTTGAATAATCTATTTAAGGTGATTTAAGGTGATAATTCTCTTGTCTATATTCTCTTGAGTGATGCCCAATACTCATTCCATTTAAGCAAATATAAATTAATTAACTATTGAGTGGTTTAGTTAATTATTTACACTGATTAATCTTATGTTTTCCAACCCATTAGTAACAAGTGATGAAATTGTAAAGCTTCTTATATTGCATCACATTAATTCAACAACGACTGAAGTAAACAGTTTTTTTTCATGAGTTTCTGCTTGAAAAGAAATTATAAGTAATAGAGACCCTGTGTGTGAAAAATGGTGGCTTCTGTTAGCTGATAGAAAATAAAAACCTATATTGCTTTGTACAACAGTCATAATAATACTAGAAATTAAAGGTAAGTTTAATTCTTTCTGCCATATAAAAAAAAGAGACTGTAGTGGTCTGGATCTGGAATGTCCCCCAAAAGTCTCATGTTTGGAAGCTGATACAATTATGGAAGTTAATCTGTTGGTTTTCTTGGCTGTTGAAGGTAGAACTTGCTATCTATCTTATTTTCTCTCTGCTTTCTGCCAGCCATGACATGAACAGCTTTCCTCTGGCCAGGGCTGCACACCATGGTCTTCTACTGTTGCCAGCTGTCATGAAGGGCATGAGACCTTTAGAAACTGGGATCAAAAATAAGTCTTTCTTCCATTAAATTGTGGGTGTCTGGTGTGTGTTCCATCAATGAGTAAGTAACTAAGACAGAGATAAAAGCCAGGGCTCCATTTCTCTTCCTGCAATCAGTGGGCACCCAACTTTTACCTTCTGGGCATTTAGTCTATTGATAAGAAATATCTGCTGTCTTCTTATGGGACTATTGAAGATATGTATAAAATAAGGTACATGTCAACATTTGAGGGGGATTTCTAAGTAAGCAATAGCGTCCTTTTCTTAACAATTAAACTTATGGAAAAAGATGACACAGAATTAAAAATACAGGTCTGCTTCATTTCTGAGAAAACTGCTGGAAAAGATAGCTAGCCTTGCACAGAAGTGTCTTTTTTTAATGTTGCTCCCTACAATTAGTTTATCCTCTCACACTAGACGATTGTCTTCCCTGCTGCGATTAACACATGGCTGAGTGCTAATGAAAAACAAACAAAATAGACAAAAAATATATAGACAACCCAATCTCTGAAGGAGGAAGGCCACCTGATCGACTACAGTGTCAATGATAGTCTTGCAAAGTTATGAAAACAGCCTTCCTGATTGAATCAAACATTTCTTCATTTTCCTATGGAGAAATAGGAATTTTGTGTGAGTTGTACCCCAGAAAAGATGCGCGGGAGTTGCTGCAATAGAGTTCCCTCTGTATGGAAACATTTGTAGAAAATTAGAGTTCCTTCCTAAAGAGTGCAGTTGATCTAGCAATATTTTCTCACATTATCATTAGTGGAGTGACAGAGAAAGACTTTTCATTTTTGAAATTGAGTTGATTTTGCTTCTATCATCATCTATGTAATTAAAAAAAGAAAGCCTTGCAAAGATGCTTGGAAATATATATAAATGAATATGAATATTGCCTATGGTAAGAGTGAATTAAATGTAAAACATGTGCCAAGTACTGTGGGCATTCCATCTTCTAGGGATACCTTAGAATCAGTCCTAAACTTGATCTCCAAGAAATTGATCATAATCTGGTTAGACAATAATAAACATAAGTGGAAAGATGATTGCTAATATGTCTAACGATACCGTTGGATAAAAGGAACATGGCATACTATGGAAAGCCCTGGCCTCAGAGGCGTGAGAGCTGGACTCCTTTTCTTCCAAACTCCAAAGAAATAATTCCAGGCCAGTCTTTACTTAATCCCCTTGCGTTTCAATTTTCTTCCTGCAAAATGACGGCTTCAACTAAAACTTGAAAATTCAGTTGTTCTAATTAAGTAGCAATAAAACACCTACTTTGGATTATAAACTTATGTTGACTTAAGTTGTAATTTTATCTGTCTATAATATAATATAACTCTCTGTGACTGCAAGACAAAAATAAAAAATAAATCGGTAGAAAGAAAATAATGGAGTGTGAAAATAAAAAATAGTCAGAGAAACAAAGAAGAATATTTGATGAGAAATATTTCAAAGTCCCCAAAGAAGGTTTGTTAAGAGAATAGTGTGAAAGGTAGTGTTGATAGACTTAGTGTTTCTGGGTTTCCAATTCTAACGGGAAACGCTTCAGCTGTTCGACAGATCCCAGTGCAGCGCCCTTTCCTACACCATGTGGTTTCATCTATCCTGGGACTAGGTGGTAGAATCCATAATGTGCATCTATTTCCTGTCAGACCCTTGAATGTTGCTGCTTCAGTCTGTGGTGTCGTCCCTCGCGAGAACCCAGAAAACACAAACAAACCAACCAACCTCCTCCTTATCCTTCGTCTCCTTGTCCCTGGTGAGGCTCTGTGTTTTGTGAAATGAATCTATTTTCTTCTCTGAGGGATCTGGATCTTTTCTACTGCTAAAAAACCTAACCCGACTTCTTTAAAGGAGAGTGAAAAGTTTAAGCTAGAATCATTGATAAAGAGCTAGCTGTTCAAGTTGCTGGCACAAGCAAAGGAAGCTGTACAGTCATCTTAAGATTTTGTGGGAAGTCCTTTGGTGGTTTTCATTTTCCCCGGTATTTATTAGTATATACATGATATGCAATGGTTACAGTGAGTTTGAGGATTTGTGCACAAGTACATCACAACTTAGTGATTTTCAAATGACTTTGCTGATATCCATGAGACTATCCGCTGCAGTGGTAAAAATGCGTATAAGATGTAAGTATGTGACAGCACCCAGGGAAAAGCCATCAGAAACCTGCCAGAGCAAACCCAAGCTCTATGGTGTCTTTTGGTCTTAATTCCACTCCAAAATATTTTTGCAATGGACAATTTCTGGAACATCATATTTGAGTAACAATAACTGGACATTCCTCATTAGATTTTATATAAAATGTCCAGGAATAATCAATCAACCAATCATGATCTTAATTTTTTAGCACATGTGGAGAACCAATTTTCCAAAGCTCTTTTTATATTCTGGAGGCTGCGTGAGACAGAATTTGACTTTCCATGGATTCGTCTTGCATTAAATAAAAACTCCAGTTTCAATTTTCAGTCATGTCAAGTTGGAGGTCACTGCCACTGGGTGTTTTCTACAGAAATATTTTAGTAATTCTTTTGGAATAAAATACAAGCATGTTGAATTTATTAGGTGGCTAATAAAAATACCTAGCAAATTTGAGTTTTGAGCTGATGGGACCAAAAATACACTACCCAAATATGGCATCTTGGCATTTGGAGAAACAAAAGCAGACACAACCTATAATTTATGCAATGCGTACCCTTCTTCTGAAGTAGATTATGAAACCTTCCTTGAAAAAGTGCTCGCTCGATATCTAGACAAAAGAGGTGACCCAAGATGGATCAGAATAAGCAGGGCTTGCCATGTTTTCTCCACTTAACTAACACCAGCTCGTATATACCTTTATCCTTCAATCACATTTTCTACGAGGGTCTAAACTCTATCAACCCTAAGCATAAGAGATCACAACTTTACCTGTTTCGTGGTGTCCTTTTCCTTGTGAAGACTGTCATGCCATGCAACATTTGTATCAAATTCACATGGTGTATTTTGCTAGAAGAGCTTCAGTTATCAACCTTGTGATGGTAGAAGGTATTTCTTTTTCCCTGCAGCAGGGGTCCAACCTGTGACCCGGGGGTCTCATGCAGTGCACAAGAGCTTCAATGTAGCCCCGTATAAATTAGTCAACTTTCTTAACACATGAGAGTTGTTTTGCATCTTTATTTTTTTTTTAACTCTACTGTTGGGTTTTCCAGGGCAAACTTGGTAAAAGAAAATAGATTTGAATGGAGTCATCAGAATATGTGTTATCCACAGATATAAGAGTATATTACCTGTAATTTGCGCTATAATTGCAAACAGTATAGCAAACAAAATACATTACAATTAACTAATAAAATAAAAAGCGAGAGACGGTGCCCCCATGTGCCACACCTGTTGTTATTTGTAACAGGCCTGGCTTCAGTTTTCTGGCAGTGCAGATGGTCAAGTTGATACCACCAGCTGTTCCTGTTCTTATGGACACTTGGTAAGTAAGAAATAGCTATTCCTGATAACACTTCCATCTACCTTCTCAAATAACAGGCATTTAACACTATTTAGAAGACATAGACATATTCTTACTTGTTAAAACTGGCTTTCTATTTCTTTATTAATTTTCATAGTAAAAGAAAATACAGTTGCTTCTATGTTATTATTATTATTTGACTTCAACATGGCTTCCAATGTCTCAAAGAAAGAAAGAAAGGAAGGAAGGAAGGAAGGAAGGAAGGAAGCAGAATATCCCTGAAAAAGAAAAATTTTAAAGGTGAAGGAAGATTGTCTAACAGAAAGTGGACAATTGATCTACTTTTGCTGAGGCAAATAGTAAAGCACTCTGCTTAATTTGTAGGGAATTTGTGCCAGTTTTGAAAGACTGTAATTTGAAAAAGATTATATGCAGAAACAGGCTGCCAGATTCAGTGTGTATCAAGGAATGTGTTATAAAGATAAAATAGTGAGACTGAAAATAAGTTTGTCTTCTCAGTAAAGTTTTTTCTTTAAATTATGACTACAATCGGTTCTATTATAAGAGCTAATTGTGTGGTAACAAATTAACAAGGAAAAAAATCAAAATAAGTTACTGAAGATATGTTGATTTTGCCATGTTTGGAAGGCATGTAAGAAATAATTTTATCTAATCCTACCTTTTTTTTTGTGAATGAAGGTCTCACTTTGTAGCCCGGGCTGCTCCTGAACTCACTATGTGGCCCAGGCTAACCTTGAGCTCAAGGCAATCCTCATGCCTCAGCCTCCTGAATGCTGGGATTAAAGGTGTATGCCACCACGCCTGGCTTATCTGGCCCTGGGGAATTGGCCTTGAGCTTGCACGGTGAGTACTCTAACCACTGTCCCATTCCTCCAGCCCCGAATCAATTAGTCTCATTAGATTCTAATCAGGTGAACAGAAGAATTAGGAAATCTATTGGAAGAGGTCTAGAATGTGAAGCTACTAATTGTAAATGTGGGTGTTTGGGCAATGGCTAGAAGCGTTGATGGGCTATGGCACAACTTGCGACTTCTGTTAGATATATTCATGATGAATGGAATGTCACTGACCACATGGCTTCTGTAGGGCCATTAAAAGACACAACTAAATCGATGGATTTACACAAAGCACTAAAAATATGCAAAAGTCATTTTCTTTGTCCATTGTGAATGTATCTGGTATAGTTACTGATGGTGCCCCAGTGTGGTAGGTAAAAGAAAGAAACTTGTGAAATTAAGCCATTCAAAACTCACATTTGATGAATTGTCATGGCATATTTTACCATGCAGAAAATGTATACACAAATGCTTAAAAAGTGGATAATGTCAAATTTTATCTGGGCTGTGGATTTCTTAAGGACAAAGGACTGAATTATCATCAATTTCAGGACTTTCATAAAAGCCTGGATATTGTATATCTGACTGTCATAGTAACCTCATTTACTTTTCAGAATTCTGATGGCTAACACAAGGCAAAATGTTGAAAAGGCTTCATGGTTTATTATATAAAATCAAGTAATTTATGCTACAGAAACAAAAGTTATTCCAGAACTTAATGATGAAAACTGGTTTATCGATTTAACATTTTTAGTGGATTTGATCAGTCATTTAAATGAATTGAACACGCACCCATAAGGTAAAAACCAATTTATCAGTACAATGTTACGAACCATGACAGTGGGCCCAATGAGACAGAAGTGATACCAAGCTCCAATTAAGGCAAACAGCCATATGCACTTGTCCATGTTGGATAAACATGGGCCTGTGAAGCGAATGGTGAAAACAAAAGTCCTGTTTTTTCAATTTAATACAGGAACTTGAAACCAATATTTTGGTATGTTTGGACCTCCATTTTCTCTATTAAACCTGTCACCTGCCCTTTTAAAACAATCCACCATTTAACCTAGAGGGAAAAAAATTGATCGTGTCTCTCTATTTGGCTTTTATAAGACCCGTTTTCCCAGAAGTGCATATCCCTCCCTTTTGCTCTTTGCACGCTGCTGCTTTTCAGCGGCTCTTACATTTGCGAGTGCCTGTTTTCAAGGATGAAGCTCATGAAGTGGAAAAGTGGAACCAAAATATCCGATAAGCACCTTGAAACCCACAGACCTGAAACTGCTTTTAGCAAACCAGATGTTGATGCATTCATTCACTTCACAAAAACAGGGTAAAAAATTCTACAGCTTTTATATTTATGTTGCTCTTTCAGAAAAGCTATCATTTTAAAAAAAAAAGAAAGTTTGGTGTCACATACACATGAATTACACTAGATATTTTACCTGTGGGGTATGACTGCATAGATGCAGAGCCCTGGCAAGCGAAAAGGTGGGCTGTCTCTTTCCTACAGAATTCCTTACTGAAAAACGTAAAAAGGAGCAAGAGGCCCACATGGGAAGAAGATGGGATGAGATAGACATTTGTACTACTGAAGATGGAAACTTGAAAGTTAAGAAGAAAACAAAGAAACGAACTTAGAAGACTGGAACTTTATAGGCAGTCCCTTCTAGTATTGATGCTTAATGTCATTAATGGTGCTGGGACCTGGTGATAAATCTAAAATTGTTCCTTAATAAATTGTATTTCCGTTCCTTATGCCAAAGCCTAGAGTTATAATTGGTAACTCAATAATGTTGAGTAATTTTTTGAGAAAATGGACAAGGAATGGGGCTTGCCTATGGGGTTATGGGACAGGAAAGAAGGAAGAAAGGAAGGCAGAAGGAAGAGAGGAGGGTAAACAGGCACTGGAAGGTAAGACTGTAAGCAAAGAGTAAAACATTTGGGAATAGGTTATATTTAAATATGGACATAAAAATGACAAAGGAAACGTAAGCACCTTCTTCCACCAACTTCAGAAATAGTTGGGACAGCAATTAACATCACAGACAAGATGTATTACTGTTTTCTATCATTCTGATAAAATACCCGAGTCTGAGTAACTTATAAAGAAAATAGAATTATTCAGCTTTTAATTTTGGAGGGAAAAAATTCTAAAACAGCATACTGTTCGCTTTCACAAAGACTGCTGTGGCTGCCTCACTTTGTGGTGGGTGACATAAAACACAAGAGAAGTAGTTAAGGTTTTTTAGAAAATGATTAAACTATTTTAAAAGAAGGAAGGAACTCAAGAGGTGAAAAAGCTTCTGTTATTGAGTTTTTTGAGTAGCAGTTTCTAGTGCTTACACTGTATATTCAGGCCTTATATCTGACAGAAAGTTACGTGTTAATTTTAGAGAAGCAAACACAAAGCAAATCATCATCAGGAAGGTGAGCTCGATATATTAAAAATGACAACTTTACCTTGGGTAATTATTTTGCTCTTAAAATGACACAAATCTTATCCTGTATCCATTGAGTCATCAGGCATTATTGCTAATAGCTTACAAATTGAGATTTGAAATTTATAGCTTGAAATAATTACATTTGTTGTTCCCGTGTCTGTAGGCAGGAGGGCAGGCCTGTGGAGGAAGGAAGGCTGTGTGGGCTTTAGGAAGCAGGAAGTTAAATTAGTCCACTGGGCTAGAAAATAAAGGCTCCCTTCTCCCCCCTCGAATGTATGAAATGTTAACCTGGAGCCAAGCATTTTGGAGATCTCCAAATAAACCTGCATGATGCTTATACATTATTCATGACAAATTCTGGGATTTCGGGGCTGTACTGTTATCAGGGAAAATGAAAGTCGTACATCAACATGGACACTAACATTTTTGTATTTAGGAAATTGATCTCTTTTCAATTAAAAAAAAAACCCTTTGGTATTGAGATATGTGTTTATCATGAGCTTTCCCTGAAAGTCATCTCTGGGGACACTCGTCAATTTTTGGAAGCATTTTACAGCAGTGTTCACAGCAGATGGTGGTTGGTGTTTCCTATTGCTGAATTGTGTCTAATGCCTTTGCTGTTAGGAATGCCAATAAGTAATGTGCTATAAAAGCCAAGACCAGATCTGTCAGGTTGGGTTTATTTTAATAAATTATTGCCTAACTGTACTTAATTTCAATGGTGTCAGCATCTTAGCATGCTAACTCTGAATACAATGCACTAATTTTAATTTAATCTTTTAACACATCTATCAATATTCCTTTTGCTTTCTCAGTTTTTAGACCTAGCTAAATATATATCTGGCTTCTTTCAGCTTCACTGGTGAAGGAACACTGATTACTTCAGTGTCAATGTATTTATTAAGACTGCACATGTGCTGGTCTCACGCTATTGGATTAATTAAGACGTATTCAGAGCCATGGAGTCAATTGTGGGGAAAAAGTGTGAGAAACAGATAAGTTGAAATCACAGAATTACATGGTCATTGGCATAAGTAAATGCTTTGCCTTAAAATGGTACGTAGATGTTATTTCTTCATTTTCCTAGATTTTGATGTGGTAGCAAAGAGTATAATGTAAAAAGCGTGGAGGCTGGCTGTGATGGTCATGTTTGGTTTCAAGTTTTAGCTCATAATTTCACTACCAAGAGTATCTGAAATAATTTGTTAATTTTTATGAGCCTTATTGCAAAAACAGAGTTCTCCCTGCTTAAGTTATACAGCGATATTTACATGGTCGTGCATAGGAAAGAGTCCAATATAACAAAGGTGCTCAGTAGTCTTTCTTTCTAGAATTATTTCATGTGGTTCTCCCCGCGGATCCCTACGCCTTTGCAGCTTATTACGCAACCCGCTCCTCTGTTGTGTCTGTTATGCAGGTATCTCCAGGTAACTCTGGATTTCAGCTTGGGAACCAGGGATTTGTTGTTTACTGCTAACTCTCTGGTACTGAGCAGCACCTCTGACAGATAATCAACAACAACAAAAAAATTGTTTATTGGATGAATCTAGTCAATAGATTTTCAATGTTTGCCTAAGCTAGTTAGAATTGAATTTCTGTATCTTTTAAGTGGAGTCCTGAAAAGTGCATACATTAAATATTTGCGAGTCAGATATTTTAATGATGATAAAAATACAAAATTTGCTGAGCTAAGGGAGTGCGCGAGACTGCAAGCTGCATTATTCTTGTACATTAGCAAGCCTCCGTATTTGTTAGAGAGGTTGCTCTTTAAATTGGAGCTCTTTAGGAGATGTGCTAGGAAAATGTCAGGATATTGGAATACGTTGGCCACTCTTACTCCCTGCAGAGCTTTGAAAAAGACAAACTTTACTCCAAAATCTAAATAGCTGTACTAAAATACTTTGAAGGGCATAAAGCAAGTATATAGATTTAGTTAAGAGAATCCTGTTTTACCTTGTATCTAGCAATCTAAAATAATAAAGTTTCAAGAAAGCTTTTCCTCTTCTCATTTTATAAAGCGTCCTTAGGCAATATTGTTTATTCTCTTCAGGTTCTACTAACAACTACATGCTAATAAATGTATACTTTCAGTCTTGCTTTATTCCCTAATATTCAGATAAAAATAGCAGACTCTTGCTATTTTAAATTTTACTTGAGGTTCTAAAGGCACCCAAAACTAAGTATGGCCAAAATTGTACTCAGAATTCTTGTGTTTTACTTGCTGTTTCTTGGCACGTTTCTCCTCCAGTGTTCCCACCTCAAAAGCTGAACTAATTTTCTTTTCAATTGTATGTGCCACAAAACAAGCCAGATTGAATTCTGATCCCTTCCTCTTCCATCATACCTGTACTGGTCCTCTTCTGAGGACCAGAAGTCTGACATCGTGCATCGGGGTTTTCTTCTTAGAGTCTCTTTGCACTAGATGCATCTATCTGGTTCTTGGGGCCTTATGCCAAACTCAGAGTAACTGACAGAGTTCATGCGTTGCCCATACCCTCCTCGTGGATCTCTTTGTCTTTGAACCATAAACAGCACGTTTTATCTCTCCAGTCCCCCTTTATCTACATCTTCCTCTTTGTCTGTTTTTTTTTTTTTTTTAGAGTCATGTTATTCCAACTCTGAGAGGCTGAGGCAGGAGGATTACAAATTAAAGTCCAGCTTGAACAACTTAGCCAGACCGTGTCTCAAAATAAAATATAAAAGGTGTGCTGGGGATAGAGTTCAGTACGAAGACTGTGGGTTCAGTTCCTACTACCATACATACACAAAGTCCATGTGAATACCTTGAGTGCCCCTGTATAATCCTAGCAAGTCTTTTTTCTTTGAACATCGGCTGATTACCAATTACATCTTAATTGCATCAACAAAATCTTTTTGTCATGTAAAATATATCCACTGCAGCAAACCAAAGGAATGGAAATCATGGGGACCAAAATTTTGATTTTCAGCTCAAGACTTAATAATGTTTTACTCTTAATATCTTAGAGTTTTGTCCACTCCTGCTAAACCCCACTACTGACTCTTTAGTCCAGCCTGCCATCATTTTTCATCTAAACGAGGCTCCTACCCACTAAGGTGTCTTTTGAATGACCCTTTTGCCTTCCTACACATTGCTTCCATTCTATTTTGGTATGATCAGCTTTTTATATAAATTAAAATTATACAACATTCTCTTTAATAATTATCGTCATCCTACATCTGGTATATTTGGGCTTACGTGTTGGTATGACATCAGTGACAACAGCACAAAAAATCTCTTGTCTGTTAAAATAATGAAGAAATTGGCAAAAAATATCAGAATCAATTTTTCTTTGAATTATACAAATCAAGCAAAGGCTCACCAGAATCTTGGAGTACTTACTCAATAAACATGGCTGAACCCCCATAAAAGCTGTGAGATTTGTGGGGTTTTAAGTGATCTTTTCCACACCTTCTCTTCCCACACCTGTAGTAGACTTAAATGCCAGCTTCCCACTTTGAAACAGAAAGCTGGCAGCTATTGGAAGTAGCAGAATAGTGTAGGAGATCCTTCAAAAACCCATTTTCAGACAATCCTTATTTTTGATCTGACAGGAAGTTCCCTGGAAGACTTCATTCGCCAAACTGTACTTGTTCATTTTGTTTTTACCTGACGTGGAGATTGCCACTGTCCCTTTTTCTGGAGAAATTTGTTGAACAGGTTAGAAGCAAGGTATAATGGCACATGCAAGTAAGGAAGTAGACACAGAGGGTGTAATAGACGAGCTTGAGGTTAAATAGGAAGAGGTTAGTGAAGGCTTAAAAATTAGGAATGATATGTCTGTAGGAAAGGAAAATCTCTAAAGCACGTAGAAAGTCATATTCGGGAACAGGCCGTGTGCTATGGTGGAGCACATCCTCAGCAGAAACTCAAATAGGCCCTCACAACTTGAGTTTGCCGATCCCGGGGTTCTGTGCAAGCAGAAAGTGAAGGTCAAGTTGATGTTCTCGACTGCTTGACTTAGTAGTGAAGGCGTTCCCTGGTGTGCTGGGGTCTCCCGGAAAACATCGGGATGCTTGGTTTTCGGAATTTGATGAAACCTCCATCCAGTCAGGACATGACCACTAAACCCAACACGCAGAGGCTTTAGAAGCCACACACGTGGCAGCCACACACGTGGCAGCCAAGCTTGATGGAATTAGTTCAGAAAGCCTCTGAGCACGTAAGCAAAAATAGCAAAATGGTGAAGTCTAATCGGAACCTTGATTTCCTGTTATTATGTTACCTAGAATTTTCAGTTTTTAACAACAGAAACAAAAAATCATGCCAAGAAACTGAAACACTGACCTATTGGCTATAATAAGCAAAAGAGAAAGAAATAGAAACTGTCCCCCATTAGGGCATGACCTTGGATTTATTAGAAAAAAATTAAATCAATTATTTTAAATCTGTTTTAAAAACTAGTAAAAGCTATGTAAAACTGATTTTTATGTGATTTCTTCAGGAACATAAGTCACACTCACTCATTTGTTTAATGTGTTTTCTTGTACTCTGGCATCAGAGTCTCTGTGTCCCCAGGCAAGGTCATTTGCTTCCTACTGTTCTCTACCTCATTCTGCCTAACATTCCTCTGGGACCTTCCCCAGCAAAATCAATCCCTAATATCCTGTATATTCTTGTTGCTCGACGTCAACTGAAAGTCTGTGTCATGCAAAAATTCCAATATTCCAATCCTAATATCTAAAGTGATGGCATGAAGAGTTAAGGCTTTGGGAAGATAATTCAGACATGTAGCAGAGCCCTCATGAAGAGAGTTAGCATCTTCATAAAGAGATTTATTTTTCTCTTTATCAACACATGAAGATACAAAAAGGTGAGGCAATCTGGAAGAGGGCTCTCACCGGAACCTGACCACCAATCTCAGGCTCTCCATTCAGAAGAACTGTGAGAAATAAATTCCTAGTGCTTAGAAGCCACCCTAAGCATGGTATTTGTCAAGCCAGTCCAGATAGGCTGTCAGTCCTCTTGCAGTGCCACCCTCCTCACTCTCCTTGACACAGACAGCTTACCTGTTCACAGGATTATTGGACGCTTCACAGTGCCTAGAAGAGCATGCAAAATAGTCACAATACAGCAAGTGCTTTTGGATTGGATTGAGTTGTGGATACTTTTAAACAATTTTTAAAATTTTTCTCTATTAGTTCATGTAGGTAGAAGAGCACAAAGGAGCCTTTTTTATTTTCAATCCTGAGGTTGAGTCTTATTAAGTCATTAAATTGTTCAGGGTGGGCTCAAACGTGTAATTCTCCTGTTTCAGTCTCCCACAGTGCGGGGAGTCCAGATGTGTGTCACCACGCCTGCATCAAAGATATTTATAGGAGAAATCTTTTTAACTTTTCCATTGTTTTGATGTCCGTCGAGTTGGTATTCAGAATCTCTCAAGGAACACTGGGGTAGGCTGAGGGCATAGCGCAGTAGCACAACGACCCTGGGTTTGATTCCCCAGCACCATGTAAACGCGCGCGTTCCTGTAATCCCAGCACTCGGGAAGTTGAGGCAGGAGGATTGTTTGGTGTTTGAGACCACCTTGGGCTACAAAGAGAGTTTAGGAGCAGCTTGGACTACAGAGGAAAACCCTGTCTCAAAAATAAATAAATAAATAAATAAAATAAAATTTTCAAAGAACATTAGGGAAATACTAGTGCTTTTATTAACTCCTTCATTGTCTTTTAATTGATGAAAAGGTACATGGTGGCCCAGACTCCTTAGTCCCCCCCCCCCCCCCCGGGACGTCCTTCCTCATAATTGTATTTCTCTTTGCTTTTCCCATTTCTGCCACGTGGGAGATTTATTGAAGTAGCTGCTACTTTTATGAATAAGATTCTCATGTGAGTAGCAGCGGCCATGTGAATGTTTGGATAAGGCTAACTTGGGGCAGTTAGTACAAGTAGACCTTTGCAAGTTTACCTAGTTTCACGTATATTAATATTCTTATTTTTGTCTCCACTGGATCTTGGAGGGGAGAAGGACAAGATTAAATGGCATATTCAAGCTGTACCATGTTTCAGTAAAAATCATGAGAAAAAATTCAAAGAGGTGAATAAGGAGGATTATAACATAAAGGAATTTTAAAGACAGATGAAAGTAAAATACATATCCTGACCGTCATTTTTGTGACCAGACAGCTTTCTTTTGCTGGCATTATAAATTGCATTTCCGCGCTTTGTTTTTTTCCTTTAAGTCCAAAGTTACGTTTCCTTCAGTGAGTGATCCTTCACTAGTTTATGAACTAGCCTTGACTTCTGTTTTCTGACCTATTAAAAAGTCTATAAACAACTCTATTAATACTTAAAAATAACCCAAATAAAAATGGTAAGCTCTGTTCCCAGTTCTTGCTAGACACCTTCTAAACCCTTGTGCCTGAGTTTGTAGTAATGAACTTGGCAGAAATATTTTATTTCCAGTTTTGCCATTAACTCTTAGTTGATTCCTAAGTACCTTCTGAATAGAGAACGGTTGCCCGAGGAAGCAGCCACAGGATGAGAAGTTGGAAACGTTCCGCTTCTCCACCCTCACCCCAACATAGTCACACACCTGGCCTCCAAGAAGAGAAGAACCTCCTTAAGAGCTTCTAAATGGTGGAGCTGGATAGTCCTCACTGATGAACCTATCAAGGTACTGAGAAGTATGGCGCCTCTGTGCCACCTCCTTGGCCACGTGACTGCAAATGTATTCGTGTCATGTCCACTTCTATATTTGTTAATGTACATTGTGAAAAACTAATTTGAGAGGTGTGTGGGCACGTAAAGATACCAGAAAAAATAAAAAAAAGAAGCTGGGAAAGAGAGAGAGAAGGAGAGACAGAGAAAGAACAGACGGAGAACAAGAATTGGGGTCAAAAAGTTGAGCCCATTGGAGGCAAGAAGCACTGCTCAAGTATAAAGAAGACTTCTTGTATAACTGCACTTCTAGTTCTGCACTGGGTCTTGCTTCATCTTTTCCCTTATGTTCTACCAAAGATCTAATATTATTCCAGTAAAACATAGGGCTTAATTTTATCAATTATTACCAACATTCATTCTTTCCTGTATTTGCTTAATGAACACGTATCGAGCTCTTATTTGTGTCCAGAGTTCTGCCATCGTCACGGATGTAGATGAGCTGCCTTCCGACATACAAGTGCTATGAAGGAGAGTCTTTGGAAACGATGTGTGGGAGACATTAATCCTTGGAATTCAGAAGGCATGTTCTATATTTGTGGCTAATCACAAATTGAAGGAGAAGCAATACCACCGTTTTCTTATGTTTTATCTAATTAGAGGATGATAATTGCAATGTTAGTTTGGCATATAAAAGGAAAGGACACATCTAATTTGTATTTCAAAAGCAACGGTAAAAAAAAAAGGACCTGGAATAATAAATCACTGACAACATGCTGTACTTTGTGACTCATTTTGTATATCACTAGAGAGCAAGTGTCAGTTAAGAAACAAAAAAAGAGGATTCCATCAGTCTCTAAGGAATAAAGGCTCAAGTCAGTGATCGGAAATAGACATCTCTTGGTATTAGGCTCTAATGAACTTTATAGTTATTTTTAAGCAAGGCTAATAAGGAAAACAATTTTTTCAGTTAATATGAGCTTAGAAACTAAAAATAAATAAATAAATACATTTTCTGTGGGATTTCGGACAGAGACCAATAATTTTTATTTATCATGCCTATATCTTCAAGTCATGTTCCCTAAGGACTAATTTCACCAACTCCAAGCGAGCAGATTGTGAATGGATCCAGCTGCTTAATCAATAAAGTCGTGCCTGTCAGGCCATTGCCTTTCTCAAACTTCAAGAGAGCGAATTTACGGTCTCTGAGCAATCTAATTAGATGTTAGACTTCAAAGTGAGCTCTGTTGTTTAACTTTACTAATTTTCAGCATCGATTCAGTACTTTCTAAAAATAGAATTAATTTTAGAAGCTCATTACAGCAAAACGAAGAAGAAGAGGCATTTACACCGAAAGGGGGGGGGGGTAGCTACACTAAGTTAGATGTATATTCTAAAATAAACATGAAAGAACCTCAAGAATGAACTAATAGCCATAAATGAGGCAGATGCTATGAATATCAGCTCTAGTGAAGGATAGAAAAACACCAGCAAATTCTTCTGTATTCTAGGTTTGCTTCAACTCAAGCTTCAAAGCTACAAGTATTTTTGTCTTCTGTTGTAAAGAGGTGAGGTTGACTTACTCAAGGTTTTCTGAAATCAATCATTTACTATTCTTCTGTCCTGGGCAAGTTCACTGCTATTCATCTGTCTTAGTTACTTTTTCATTGCTGTGACTCAATACCCAACATCCACAAATTTAGGGGAGGAAAGGTTGATTTTAGCTCACATTTTCAGAAGGTCATAATATACTCAGGGGCTGCTGGCAACAGTGGAAGTATATGGCAGAGGCAGCGCCACATTAATTACAAACAGGACGCCAAGTCCTGTCATCCATCCCTCCAAACCAGGCCCCAATCTCCCAAGAGCACACAGTTCCATAGGCAATTGATAACATCCAAATAAGTGAGACTTTTGGGAACACTCCAGATGCAAACCACAATATCATCCATTTCTTTTTGGTATTTTACTTTCAACTCCATGGAAACTCTGTCAGTTGAATATGTGTCAACTCACCCAAGTTCATGAGGTTGGCTGTACTTTTTAAAGACAATATACTTATGCATATTCAAAAATTGAGTCACTGAACTCCTTTTGGCTGGCCCACATTGGTTAGAGGTCAAGGAATTTGACCATAGTTGATACAAAATATAGCAGAAGTCCTGGGCTACCGATGTTGCTGCATCATCCATAATATGGTTGCAATAAAGAAGCAAGCACATTTTAAAATTAGAAGCGCATATGCATTCTAAGGTTAGTTGTTTTGCTACATTGACTGTACAATCAGAGATTTATTAGATTTTATTTAAAAATAGCTCAATTTTTCAATGTGATGATTCATTGATAAGAAATGAAACCAAATTATCTTAATTTATCACTATGTTGACATCACTTTAAGCTCTCAGAAATTTGTCACCTGTATTACACCCAAATCATTTTTTACTAAAGTTTTTCATGTTAATTTCACACACAAAGGCAAAGTGGCTTATATCATTATAAATTTTTAATGTTTCCCTGTTTGGATACTGAAAGTTCAATCCAAGTTATAGATAATAAATCTAGGAAATCAAAGACTTAAACATCTCATTATAAAGTCAATCATTTAACTTTATATATAGCTGTTTCTACTCTTCATGTATGAATGAACTGTACCTACTGTGTTTCTGATTCCAAGAATGTGTACTGCTGACATTTTCACTTCTTCAAAGTAGGGGGTCAATTAAAACTCTAATATTCAAAAAAAGACACGTAAAGGTGGCACTTTTGCAAAGTTGTTCTTCTTGCTGTTCTTAACACTATCTGATTATAAAGGTGGACATTCTATGCTACTCAAGTACTTTTCAGGAAAAATCACTAACCTATAGTGACTATGGTCATTGTCTTTCTCCAGCAAGTTCCCACTAAGCGTTCACACTCATCTTTGAAGAGCCTGCTGTGAGTCGGCTATCGTGGGAACTGGGATCTTCTGTTGAAAAGGACACACAAGGCAACCTAAAGGGACAAGTGTAGTGTGTTCTCGGGCTTCGTCACCCATTTCACAGATTCATCGTCTTAATGTGCCTTACTTTCTTTTTCTAGAAATCATCATTTTATAAAATACTGTATGATTTACTTATTAATCTGAGTAATATTGTTTCCTACATTTAGGCATAAATAGAATATTTTCTCTTGTATTAAAGTTGTCCCAAGCCCCAAGCTCAGAAGGGGATTAATAAGTAAGTTGAATAATGAGAATAACTAAGAATAAATAAATGGTATATGATGTAACAACGTAACTTAAGTACAAAGAAGAATCCAGCTAGCTCTTAGAGATAGTAAGTTTGAGTTTTATGTGGACAATGTACATTTTTGACATTAATCTAGTTTATATTTTTAAATTCCTCTGCATGGCTTGTGGTCATGTTACAGGATGTGCATGGATACAGAATTTTTCAGATATACAAAAAATGCTAGAAGAGAGAGCACAAAGGAAAGGAAGGCTTTTTTAAAGACAATATTCAAATAAAAATCTGAACTGATATGGGTGTGAGGGGATTGTTGTTGATTAATGGCAGTAACGTGCTGGAAGGTCAAGATTTTAGCAGAAGGACAGTAGGCTCATAAGCCAGAAAGACAAGAGGGGATTTTATTTTTAAAGTCCTCACAAATATTTCTGAAATGATAAAATTGCTGGTGCTAATATGATGTAGGATAGAACGACAGCGGGTAGATGCGATGGAGGGAAGGGAACATTCAAGGAGATGACAAGTACACGAAATGAAGGGGACAATGTGTAGGATGGATTAGGAGCACCTGTAACTCTCAAGAGAGATGGGTTGATTACAGCGCCGAGTGTGGACAGGAAGACAGGGACCAATGCACCCGAACGGTATAAACTTCAAAGAAGAAAGTAGGACTTCAATGTCTTCCTTCTCCTTTCTCCTCTTCTTTTCCTCCTCCTCCTTCATCTTCTTTTTCTTCCCCTTCCTTCTCCCCCTCCTCCTCCTTCTCCTCCACTTTGTAATGTTACCGGGTAGAGAGTTATTTTGGTTGTGAGAGCATTGTCTAATAAGGAAACAGTTTTTGTCAACACAAAACGTGAAGTAAATGGCCAGGCACAAGCGCGTCGCTCAGAGGCCTGACGGCCATGGGCTGAAATTTCGAGTCCAGTCTGGACACCTGAGCTAGACCCTACCTCAAGCAGGAGGGAATGAGGAAGAAGGAAGAGGTGGTGGAGGTAGAGTGTGGGGGTCTTCCCACCACACCAGGGCCGGAGGAGAGGAAAGGTGAGCGCGCGGCTGGGCCCCCTCGTCCCAAGAGTGCCAGATCTAGCCGGGAGTCTGTCGAAGCAGGAACTCACTTTGTTCAGGAAGTATAGAAGCTTATAGAGGGTAGAGGGAGAACGCGGCAAGGGGTGAGAGCAGGAGACTGGACGCGGTGTCTACGTAAGCGGGTGTCAAGCCAATCAGCCAGATGTCCATGCAGGCAGGTGCCGGGCGCTCACAGTAATAGTATTGGGAACACACGTGGACCACCAGAGCGGAAACAGCTTGGCCCAATCATCTTCCTCGGTAAACACCCACGGTGGCCTCCCCCGGGGATTTCCAGCGGGCGCCGTCTTAGGTATCACCCCACAGTAGAGGTGGGGCCAAGGAAGAGAAAAAAGAGGAAACGGAGAAGGGAATTTGATACTAAGTACCTGGATAGATTAGTGAAAATGAAACCATTTTTTTAAAATGGGAAATATTTACAACACTAAATACACAGCAGTAAATATTATAAAAAAGATGATCAAATAAAAATGAAGTAGTTTGTACAAGGTAAGAAGGGACATCCGTTGAAGCGGCAGTGTTTGTTAGTACCTATTTTGAAGCTGGAGAGATAACAAAGCTACTGGATACAGTCAGCCTCTTGCAAATGACCAGATTATCGGTTTTTGATTCTTTGAAAACACTGAACGACCAGCCTGCCAGCAATGATTGCAAGTGGTATTCTCAACTGCTTTTATTGTGTCCGGGTTATGTTGTTTCCCATTGAGCAGAGATGACTGAAACCGATTAAATATATAATTTTCCTTGTGATGAGCCCCAGGTTGTTCACACAGAGATATCCAGAGTAATTCAAAAGTTCATGCATTGAAATGGATGTCAGTTAAGGCAATGAGATCAAAGGATCTAAACACCTCTTCTAGAAAATGTGTGAAATCTAGAGTTTTAAAATTTCTTCCATTGAAAATAATTCTCATCAGATCTCTTACTTTTTCTTTCACTTATATTTAACATGTTTAGAAGGCTCATAATATTCAGAAACGTGTGCTCACCTGAGTCAATGGGATTAGGTGTTAGTTAGACGTTTTAACTATGTCGTGTTTACTAGTTCAGAGTTAGTAAACCATGTCTCTTGTACTACCCTTTGCTGACATTAAGGAAAAACCTGTGTTTCTCTACAAAACTGTTTAGGGATCAGAGTAGAAAAGTAACTATCAGGCAAATATTGACATTGTAAGAATATTCTGCCTTTCTTAAACATAAAATATTTCCTCCACTAGTCCCTATTCCAATTGTCACACACACACACACACACACACACACACACACACACACACACACATTTGTCTCTAAATAGGTCTCATCTTACCTAAAGATGATATTTATATTTAAATGAGAAATATTACTCCCATCATCTTTGTTAATTTTAAAACTTGTCATAGATCAAATATTTTATGGGCTTTCTTATTTCAAGACTGATTATTGTCCCTTGTCTTCTTACAATTTCAAGGTAATAGTTTATTTTTGCTCAAACCTGAGTTGAGTGAGAAAAGAGAGCACATTATTTTGCTTTTCTTTTAAAATACTTTTTTTGTATTCTATCAGTCATTCCTTTGAAAATAGAAGTGATTAAAAGAAAAAAATTCAAATTAATCTCCTGGAATCTTTTGTGCTTTTGAGACAGCCTAAAAGTTTCATTAGCATAGATACTTCAAGCCTCACAATCACAGTTGACTGGTAGAATCTTATTCATTTAAGAGTAATTATATTCTAGGACTAATGGCTTCCAGACAATTGTTTAAGATAAGAAAAAAAATCTCAGTTTGCAGGTGAAAGCTCTGAGCTTTCACTGTAATTTTAATTAAAGGCTACAGAAGCCCACAGGAATAGATTGCAACCAATTTTAAAAATTAACCATATCCGACTGGCATTAAGATTTTTAAAAATCAGCGCAGACAAAAATGTGCATTAAGGCTCTCCATTATTTTAAAACCCTGCATAATTAATAAAATTATAAGAATATAAAAATGCATAAAATTTTGATCACTAAAACATATATCAGAATTTTTTATATTTACAAATAATCCCCAGAAAGAATCCAAGTAATTTTATTATTACTTTTTATGTCATGAAAGCAAATAAGAAAAGGAATTATTTTCAAGGGCTCATTCGTAAATATTTTTTTCAATTACAACAAGAATAGTTTTAATATGTTAGAAAAATAAGACTTTTGTATAAATTTTAGGACATTGTGAAAATATCAATATAGAAAGGTTTTCATATATAATTGTTTCAAGAGTAAGAACAGACTTTTCAGTGGATAAAAATCATCTGCCACCAGCTAATATACAAAAGAAACCTGAAATACGTTATACCAATAGGGAGCAAATATTTCTAAAATATGCAATTGTAAAGATAAAATGTTAAAAAGTAAGGGTAGAACAACTTAAAAAATAAAACACAAACTCATTAGAAACCACAATATGAGATAATGAAAGAACATATTTGCCTTTGAGTATACTAAGTGTCAATGAAGAGGGGATTAAAACAACTAGGAATAAAAATTGAAATTATAGTGAAAATCTCTAGTCATAAAGTGATATAGGTAGAAGATTATCAAAGCAAATTAAAAATACCTATATTTTGAGTACATCAAGAGGCAAAGAAAACTAACATTTAAATCTGCAACACAAAATCTTTACAGAAATTAATGCCCTAAGCCCATATGTTCTAAAGAGTCAGGTATCTGTTACCCGATGAGTATCTGCATGCCTGAACAGTCAGCTTTGAGATGCAGGTTGGAGAACTTTGGGGGCCTCAAATATAAGGACAATATCCTCTGGATATCTAAGGAGAAAATGTCACATTTCCTGTACATAGAAAAAAAATCAGTGTCATCAAATATCTTGGCCATACATAAGAAAACTATGAAGAAAATGTTCTATAAGTTTTAAAAAGTATGAGTTCAAGAGTTTAAATTTATCCAAGCTCTTCTTGATGTCTTTAAGACTATGCGAAAACAAGATACATGTAAATGTGTAGACATGACTTAGGAGGTATTACAAACTGGCAAACCCTTTCTGAGAAATCTATTAAAAGGCAAACTTCAATGACCCAAAATTATTAAAATGGGGTGAGAAAACTGAACGCACTTAATGGTATATCTGAGGTTAAACAGAAGTGGGAACATGGGTGCAAAAACATTACGTAAATGTCACAGACCATAACAAAATGGAAATTAAACAACTAGACGTTAGAAGGTGGGTAAAAAGTTGGGGAGAGTCAAATGCTTTCACTTGTTGCCATAAAAATTAGAAGTTACAGGAGATGAAAAGCTTCAACAAGGAAAGATAACTACAAACATTATGCAAAGTTATTCGCATAAACAGTACTCCTAGAACAAATAAATAAACCTTCTTAAATGACAAAGGAAATTAAAAGGAAGAAGAGCTGTGAAAATGTATCACACAATGGGAATAAAATCACATTAACTAACGAAAATATTGAGAATAAAACATCACGTATAGCAGTTATATTATACACAGGCTTGTCTTACCTATTAAATGAGAATATTTCAGTATGCCTCATATTGTAAATCCTACCCGGTGTTTATATAAATGACATATTTAAACAAAGTGAGCCAAAAAAAAGAGAGAGCAAAGATTTGTCAGATATATGCAAGCAACAAGAAATCAGCTCCTGTAATGTTTTACAGATAGCCGAATTCAGAACTAAAAATAACAATGTTAAAGTCTACAAACCATAAGGAAAATATGAAAGGAATATTTATCCATTGCCTTCCCAGCGCAGATGTACTAGAAATGCAGGAAGAGGTCACAGGAACAGGAACACAGAAATACTGGACTTTACACAGACAGTCTCAATCTTTTTGAAAGAAGAGGGACGCCTTCATGAGGAGGAGTAAGGGGGGCTGAAGAATGTCAGAATAGAGAAAAAGCACAGAGTTTGTGTTAGTGGCAAGTGAAGCGGGAGGTTCCCAGGTTCGCCAAGAGCCCACCCGTGCTCCTCCTCCCAGCGCCAGGTGGGAGGGTCCCCGCTCCTCTGTGTCCAAACGTCACAGGAGGGGGCGTGGAACATTTTATCCTCGTCTCATGCCGCCTTTTACTGTCCTGAGTTCAAAGTTGATAGGAATATTGGGAACGGTTGAGCAGGAGAATGGAAGATCACAGTGTGAGACGAGTACAAGAAGGAACATATGTGTTCCTGTTCTTCCCCCTGCTCTACAACCTGCAAGGAGGGGGAGCAGTTTGGTGGGTATATTAATGGGGATAGAATTTTATTTTCAATTAAAAGGAGGATGTTCACAGAAGAAAAATCACTCCAAACTATTGTGATTTCCTAGAACAAATACCCGGTTGATGAACAAAGAAAGAATCTCTGAGAAATTGAATTTAAAGGCTATGTGGCAGAAAGAAAAAGCTATTCAAGAAATCACCGACATTTCATTTTCCTAGTAAATACTTTCTAGTAGAGAATCATCATGCCTCATTCAAATTTACACATTTAACACCTATTTAAGGATCTGATACCTAGTAAACATTAGGTGAGTTTTGTCAAAAACAACCAAGTAATCAATGTACACAAGCTCTCATAGAACTGCAATTAATTTATCATGTCTACGGGGAGGAAAGACACAACAAGTGCAAGTGAAAACTTAACTGCAGCTGTTGGTGAAATGTCGTTGTTACAGGACAGATAAAAAGAAAACAAAACAACTCAGAATTGAAAACACAGCTGATGACAATGTGATTAACTGAAGTTTCTCTTCTGGAGAAACCGTAGGAGGTATGACACAACACATGCAAACTTGTTCCTCAGAAATTTGAGAGATAAATTTTATATAATGAGAATTGCGATTTCTTCAGAGAATAAATAAAATACACTTGCCATTGGTTTGACCTTGAATGTCTCCCAAAGGCCTGTGAGTTAAAGGCTTGATCAGTATTCGTGGAACTATTGGGAGGTGGTAGAACCTCAAGGAAGTAGGGCTCAGTAGAAGAAATTCGGTTAGTGGAAATGTGCCCTTGAAGGGGAAATTGAGGCTCCGGCTCGTTACCCTTCTCTGCTTGCTCCATGGCTTCCTCTCCTGTGGTTCCTGCCATTTTTTTGCTTCCACGCTACAGGCCCGAGGGACAGGGCCAACTGGTCGTGAACCAGAACCAATGCAACTACGAAGCAAAACAAACCTTTCTTCTTTTCAGGTTGATCCTCCCAGATATTTTTCCACGGTGGTGGAAGTTTAACAAAACCCTTGCACTATCTTTGAACAATGTTTGACTCTACTTCATGAGACATATCTTCTCTTGGTAGAATGAAAATACCTACTGGAAATACACCGTATTATTTTTCCTTACTTTTTAAAGAGGTAATTTCGAGAGAGAAAATAGATTTTTTTGTCAATTTGTTTGAAATTTTTTAGTAGAGGTGCTTCATGTATCATTTGCGTGTACTGAATGTTCTCACTACACAGAGCCTTGTGGCACATTTCCTCCTTATTGGTCAAGTCCAATGTTATAGTGTCCCTAGGTCACAAGACTTACGTGGCAGGATTGCTTTAACTGAACCCTGGGTGTGCAGTAGGGATCTGTCCTTCTCACACGTCCCTCTCACGGAAACACACAAAAGACCTTCTAGGTACTGTATTTTCTTTTTTTGTTGTATGAGATAGAGAGGTCAATTCTTTGATTTCAAGGTCGTACTTTGCAGGGCTGAATATTGGACATTTTAACAGTTACACTGGTATGTTAGATTGGCCCCTGGCTATCTGTTGAGTTGATTTATCTCTTACTGTTTAGCATATGTGTCTTACTAAAGCCTCTAGTTTGGTAACTACTTCTTGCTCATCAACCTAATTCAAGTAATATTATTAATATGACAAATCAATGTGATGTTCTGTGAAGTGTCCAGGAAATTCAGATTTCTTAAAACTCCATGCTTAAAATTGCCTTCTCTTCCCCTCTCTCCTTCCCTATTTCTGTCTCTATCTGTTTCTGTCTATCTTTCTCTCTCTCTCTCTCTCTCTTTCACTTTTCTTGTGGCTATAATGTACTTTGGGTTCTTTTTTCCACCCTATCTTGCATTTGTGGTTTACCAACGTTGCTTACATTTTTCAAAAGCTAACTCTTCATTTTGCTGAATTTTTATATACATTTCTGACTTGGTGTTTATTCTTTCTCTCCTTCTGCTTATTTCATGCTCATTCTTTTTCTTGTCTTTCTACTTCCTGGGTGCATATTTAAGTTATTCACTTAAATTCTATTTTTTCAGTGTAATTGGATATTGCTATAAATTTTCCTTTGTAATTTCCTCTTCTATGTTCCGTAAGTGTTCTAGGAAACTCTAGTCCCATTTTTATTTGTCTCAAACACAAGTCTATTTTGCCTGACTAAAGCACAGATACTCATGCTTTGTTTTTGGTTTCTAGTTGCATGAGACATCTTCACTTTGATCCTTTTGCTGTACAAGTCCTTACTAGAGAAGGGAATTACTGTTGTTAGCAAGAACAATTGAGTCTTGTTTCTTTTTTTGTAACTTATTCTGCTATTTTATTGCCTTGAATCAAAATATTTTATCCATTCTTATTCAAGGTAATCATTAATGGGTATAGACAGCTGCTATTTTGTGGCTTGTTTTCCATTACTTTCTAGACCTCTTTTTATTTCTCTTTTTCCTGTAGTTAAGTAGTTTTCTGGAGAAGTATATTCTGATTTCTTGACTTTTTAATCTTAGAGTATCAGTTGTAAGTTTTTGCTTTGTGGCTATCATGGGACTTTAATTTTTTCCCATTTTATTGATATGTTTATATGTGATATATAATGTTTACATTGAACTTGAGTATTTTGAACACATATACATTATATCAAAATTACAAACCCTTCCCCTCTCCTTTTGTGACCCTCCCCTGCCCTCTCCCTCCCCACTAGTTTTTACCATTTCTCAAGTTTAGTTCTATGAAATGACTATATTCTGAATTTCTCATATTAAATGAACCATTTGATACATAACCTTCTACCTCTGACTGACTTCACTGAGTAAATGAAGGAAACTTGAGACTATCATAGGACTTTAACTAAAATCATCTCCTAGTTAATGATAGTTTATTTTAAACCTGTATTAATTTCATTCTGACCACAAAAATGAAGAAGGCAAGCTTCACAATTTAGTTCCATTTCCTCTTTCCATATTTTCAGTGTTTGATATCAGAATTTCTCAATCATACTGTGATCTTTTCATTAATAAGTTGTATTAATTAGCTTTTCAAGCTGGGGCAAATTTTTTTGGCTCCCAGTCTTAGAAATTTTAGTCCCTGGTTGGCCTCTTCCAAGATAGAAACGTTATGGCAAAGGGTGTGCTGAAAGAAAGCTGTTAACTTCATAGTAACCGGAAGCAGAGAAGGAAAGAGAGCCTGAGTGGAAAAGGGCAGGATGTGACCCGCCTCCTCCAGCCAGCTCCTCCTCCGAACAGCACTTCATTTATGATGTCATAACCGGATTAACCCACTGAAGAGTTTAGCGCCCCCGAGATCTTCCTGAAAGCCCTACCTCTGATAATGAGAAACTTTTTGGAATTTTTAAAAAATTTAAATCATACACACATTTTTAGTTATTTTTTTATTATTCTGTGCTTTAATGTTTCCATTTGGGATGCTGTGATTTTGCCTCACTATTATGTTATATCCATAATAACAGATATAACCAGATATATTATTACATATTTACTGTATTGTAGTGAATTTGTTTATTTTCTTTTACCTGTGGATTTTATATCTTAAGATATTTCATATTATACGTTCATTTGTTTTTCAGTTTCAAAAACTCTCTTTAGCATTTCTTGTGAGCGGGGTGTTATCAAATTCCTTGAAGCTTTGTTTGTTCCATCTATGTGGCTGTGGGCCACGGGGAGCTTCTCTCTCTCCGCGGTGACATGCCACTTTAGGGAAGGGAAAGGGCAAAGCAGTCCTAGCAGATGCTTCCTCTTACCTTATCAGGGAGGATTTTTACTCTCTTTGGAACCTGCAGGTGACTCAGTCTTATTCTCAGGTTTTGATGGTTTCACGAAGGTGTTGTTTTGTGTAGATAGTTGCTAGTTGATTTATCTGTTGGGGGGAGCGAAAGTTGGGAACTTCTACTCAGCCATCTTGCTGCTGTGACTATGAGGTTACTCAATTTTGTTCCTCTTTGCTATGTCAGTCAAGCCTATGTACTAATGAAAATGCTGAGATTACATGGACACCAGGACACCAAAGAAATTCTTGGAACCTTTAAAATTGTAGCTGGAGACTTGAATGAACATTTCCACGTATGTATCTTCAAACTTGCACACCATAAACTTTGTCTTTCTCATTGCATTTTATTACAAAAATTTCAGACAAGAGTCCTGGCTGGAATAGCTTACATCTGATACAATGTCCTATGTCAGTTACTGTGATCAAGGAGTTACTATTCTCGAATGGGTCTGCATTTGATCAGATACTACTTGACCATTTGCTTTGGCTAAGATTGTAATAAAGTATGAGAGTTACCATAGATCTTTGTGGTAAAAGAGTTTCAAAAGAGCAAGTTTCTCATTAGAATTCATAGGTTGGACATTAGTAAACTTTTGGAAATTGGAATTTCCAAAGACCCAAATATTATAAATTTCCAAAATACTCAAAATAAGTATAAATTGCCAACTTTCACCTGTCAGTACTAGCTTCAGACTATGCGAGAAATGTCATTATCTATTTACAGGCAGATATAAATGAAGGATTATATCCTAGATCATATTAGATAGCATTAATAGTAGCTTTCAATTAATTAATTTCTATTATATCAGCAGAAATTCTTACATTGTCTTTGAACAAATTTACTTTCCTGTTAAGGTCCCTGTTTCCCTTGTAGAATAATCAGCCTGATGCTTAGCTGGCAGTTAAAAATTCCAACTTGTGTACATAATTTTTGTAACAAGTTCTGTAATATCAGCAGCAAACCTAAAACATGCAGTAATAAAAACTCATTTTATTATTTGAAGAAATGTAAAATAAAATTCTGTAATATCAGCATTAGTTCTAAGACATTAAGTAACCAAAACATATGTTTTAGTTATTTGAAGAAATATAAAATGTAAGCTTGAAATATGCCATTATAGTGTTGGAACCGAGCAAAATTATAAAGGTCCTGCATGAAATGGGCACTAAGTCAGTAATCAACACTCCTGGCTCTCTTGTAACATGAATAATTAATAAATGACCTAGATTTCTATATTTTTAAAATTTTTTCTTAGCTCTACTTTCTCATGAAATAACTAAACATGATTTTGGGAGACATGAGTAGCTTATTTGTACTCATCTGACAGGTATTGAATCTGACAAAAAAAGGAAAGAAAATATCTCCTCCAATCTCATGCTGAGAACATTAGTGAATGTGAATTCCAAAAGCCCTCATCATAAATCATGCTGTGGTAGCATGTAAAATGTTAGAATGGAGAAACCACTTTTCAGCATCCGTGCTGGGGCTTAGAGCTTAGGGAAGGAGAACATGTATCTCTGGAAGGTTTTTCACGTTACAATTCATAGGGCTGGAGGAATGGCTCAGTGGTTAAAGTGCTCACCTAGCGAGTGCTAAATCAAATGCTAAGTACTCAAGTTCGATTCCCCAGCACCACATAAGCTGGGCATGGTGGTGCACACCTTTAACCCCAGCACTCGGGAGACTGAGACAGGAGGATTGCTGTGAGTTCAAGGCCAGCCTGGACTCCATAATGAGTTCAGGACCAGCCTGGGCTGCAGAGTGAGACCCTGTCTCAAAAAAAAAAAAAAAAAAAACCAGCACCTATATAATATCCCAACCCCAAAATATGGGAAGACCTTGGTAAGAACTACTTGATATATAGAAAAAAAAACCATAGATATTCATTGTGAAGATAACACCCCGCTCACAAAACAATGATATTCATTAAGGTTATCTCACAGAGACCACGGTAGGGTTTCTTAATTTTTCTTAAAGTGACAGAAAATTGTGAATAGCATTGATTTCAACAAGTTTCCAATTTGTTTCTTTCTCACCTACATGAAGCCCAAGTAGGTTATTTAAGGTCTGGTTGAATACCTACCAACCCATTTATTTGTGGTTTCATTAGTTCTTCTTGTCAGAGTGTCTATATGTAAACCTCACTATTTTAATAAATTTTGAAAAATTTTTACACAAATAGTATTATATTGTGCAGTTATTTTAACACAAGATATGTCTTGGAGATTTTGTAGTACTAATACATCTTTTTAATGATTTTTGCATCCCATACAGTGAATTTACTATTTCATACTTAATCATTTTCCTATTGGTATACATTTATATTTTCAGTTTTTCACTATTTTAAAAAAGCTGAAAGGTTAATAATAGATATTTGGAAGTAGAATTATTGGGTTTAAATTGTTTAAATATGTTTTAAATATGATTTTGTTTATTCTGTTTTTGACATATTATAGTTTTTTACATCCAATTTTTTTTCTGTAGGTTTTGTGGAAATGACTATCTTTTCAAAAAATGAATTTGTGGGAGTTGTGGCTGGAATATTTTATTCCTATTACATTTATAGCTTGGTTACTTATAATGATTGGGAAGTTAGTAGTGTTGGTGCCAATATTGTACTTTCTACATTATTTTAACTACCTTTTTGGTGAATAACTTCAGGAATAAATGTGAAGTCTATGGAAGAAGCAAATTCTTTATCTTATCTGGTTGATATTGAAAGCCCAAATTACTGCTTTCCATTAACTCTGTGTTCTGCTTTGAATTCACATATGTGAGCAGTGAAAAATTAAATAGCACAGAATCTTCCTCAAACCACCCACTGGATTAATAATCCAAGGTTTTCTTTGATGCCAGAAATTGGAATGAGGGGAATGAAAATAATAGGCCCTTCCTACATGACAATCACCATAATTTTTATTGCAAAAAAGCTCAGAGTTTTTTCTTTTCTTTTCTTTTCTTTTCTTTTCTTTTCTTTTCTTTTCTTCTTGGTGTACACAGCAAGGGAAAACTACACACAGTAGCACAAACATCATGGATATTTGTACCTTAGCAAATTGCCATGTTCACATATTTGAAGACTCGCTTCGTCCAGCCCATCTCTTCTCTCTCCTACCGGCAGGACCATCCTCTCCTGTCTTAGCTCATCGCCATCTCTGCAATCTGCACCTTCCACATTCATCCTTGGGTCGTGGTACCTCCCTTCTTGCCTGTGTCAGTCTTCTTTTGCACAGTTTTCAAAACTCAGGTCGAGTTTCCAAAGTTTCCATGGTGTTTATCCCTTGGGACAGTGAAAACTCACAGGTTTTCAAGGAACACCTGTGGAAGTGAGGCACAGCAAGGCAGCTGGGGTTAGGTGTCAATGTTCCCCTGTTGCTCACAATTCACAACTGAATGACTTATGGGAGAGCTAAGGAGAATGCATATATAAACAGTCCTGTGACAGAAATTCTTTGTTTCTTCATATGTGATTATTAATTTGTCAGAAGACAAGAAGAGATTGCTTACACTCTTTGCTCTCTGTCATAACCCTGTGTACTCGGTGACACAGCCAGGGTTGAACATAATTCCAATACACCACTGGAAGAGGAATTAGGGAATCAGATTTAAAATGAGATATAAAACAAGTACAAGTCATAGTGAATTGTCAGCAAAATATGCTAATCTAGAGCATATAAATCTATTTCTCAGTCTCAAAAAACTATTGAAATAAAAAGCAAAGCTTTTAAAAAGTGCCAATTTCAGTTCCTTAAGCCAGATCTTTCTCATAGTTGAGTCATGAAATAACTCCATGAACACAAATGGTACATGGATGTTGCAAACCAGTTGATAGAAGGGGAGATCTCAGAAAATTTTTCAAAACATTCACATTTTCAAATTATCTGATAGGATTAATACTACAAGGTGGAAATAGTCTTTTTTTTCTTGAGTACTTCTGAGCCTATGTATCATATAAGATCCAGAAAACACAAACAGGCATAGCTGTTCACGCACTGTATCCAGAGACCACTAATGGGGCACTTCGCAGGCAAATGTTACAGTACTAGAATGAGAATAATGGGAAAATTGAGTTCCTTTGGCTGGATGAGAGATCATAGACAATGTGTGACAAGTGCTATTATGAAAGCGAAATATATGAAGATCTGAGCTATTGGGTCTCAGAAAATAACTTGAATCTTAGCAGTGAAAAACATCCAAAGTCATTCCCTCAGGATTTGGAATGACGTTAGCTCAGCTCCAGGGAGTACATGGCATCCCGTATACACTATTGCAGAAATGAGCGATCCGATTGGATTTGGGCATTTAAGATTTATTTGCAAGAGCCACAACAAACTTAGTTTCCCTCAGTTTCAATTTTTCAACTTTTTACTTTATTTGGTTTAGGATGAGATTTCAATTTTTGTAGTTGTGCATAATGAAATACGAGTAAGCACAGTACTGAGATGGAAGATAAGAAAAAACCATTTATTTTAATATGCAGTGAGCTTTCCCTCTCTCTTCTAGTTCTAATTCCATTTTTGTCAAGGGTAAGTGATTTAGTCTGCCTTTGCTGGGTATCCAGAATCAAAAAATAAAAATAAGTGGCTCATTTTTCCCTCTGGCTGTGGTAGTAGATAAACATGGTGTCATTTTTATAAAAATGGAATATGAAATTAATATATAAACAGACTATGTATTGAATTACATGTGCATGTACACATATTCATCTTGTTCAATCAGGGGAAGTTATGTAGCTGAGATTCATAAAACTTATTTGTGGTTCATCTCATGCTGAAAATAATTCTGGGTTACTTTAGAGACAAAGAGAGAATCTCAGAACCTCAGGTTCAGATAAAATTAATGGCTGTACTTTAGTGGCTTGACAAAGCCCATCATTTATTCTTAATAACTAGTTCTAGTTCATGGAGTTTTGAAACAGCCATGAGTTTCATTTTTGCCTTAAATTTTTACAAGCTGTTGGATTTGGGGCAAGTTACCAAACTTGTCTGAACATTTTTTTTTTTTTTTTGTAAAATGGCATAGCAAGGCATCTACCACAGAGGTTGTTTCAATCTTTAGATGAACGACAGTCACATGACACACAGTGTGGCCACCAGTGAACATTTGCTATACATTGATCACCACTGTCCCATTTGTCTTTCATCACGTGTGTAGTCAAACAGGTTGTCCTGCCTTACCACTAAGTCCCGTGTACCCGCTGCATCTCTTCTGAATTGTATATATATGGTGTCTAGTTATTCAGCAGCTGGTTGTACAGTCAATGCACACTGACAATCTGTCCGCCTCTCACTATTTCAAGTTATACTACTTAGATAGTGTGTTATCTGCAGGACTCCCGAAATAGATCTCGTGTTTTTTTCCTCCTAATGGTCAAGGCAACAAAGAAATTAATAATAAGTAGTAGCAATCATTATTACTTCTAATGTAATTAGCACAAAATCATAACGACCATTGGTAGAACATCTTCAACGCTTTTAGATGGAATATTCCTAGATTAAAGTGGCATTTATTTAAGCAATAAACTTTGTTCAAGTGTGTCTCATTCGGTAGGATGGGAATGAAGATGACGGACTCATATGTACTCTTGTTTGGGGAGATTGCTCCAGTTGGTGGTATGCAGTGGTAAGAGCACCCACAAAACGTGAGTCAAGAATTCTTGTGATTCATAAGGGTTAACAAGTATGACAAAGGTCAACCTGTTGCTGTGTAAGGAATGCTGAACCCAAGATCCTGGATTATTTGACCTTCAGAAATTGCTAACTCCTGCTTTGCACTAGAAAGTAGCTCATGAGAATAATATGGAAGCAATTGAAAGCAACTGAAAGATTATTAGTCTAGAACTAAGAGCACAATGTCGACACTTGCTCATTTAGTCACTGATCCATTTATTGCAAGGAGAACACAGTCTCCTTACCGGGGAAAAGGCCTTTACCCAGATAAGATCATGTGTGTAGAGACCTGGTCTTCAGCAGAGAGTGTCGGGGCTCAGTTGGAGAGGAAGGGCTAGTTAAACATCTGGCCCCTGCGGTAAATTGGTATCAACAGGAAGTAGTCCTGTTGGAGGCAGCAATTTCAAACTCTGCGGGCAATGCCTTGTTTCTTTTGAAGTGGTATTTATTTTCTGGAACATAATTCAGGGGAAATTATTGTGCCATTTTAGATAACACAACTTGGTTGCTCCTAATTTATAAATACTGCATTTTTTATTGTATGAAAACCCTTTTGTTTTGCTAGTCTGCCCATCGTGGTATTCTGATGGGTGTTTTTTATTGACAATGTTTTTACAGGGTGCTCCTATAGTTAGATCATAAATAGCAGATACGGTGGAGCCTCGTGCACTGTAAAATCGGCTGGCCTGAGAAAAATGGCAATTACCTCATCAAATACAAACAATATGGCAAGTAGAGGTCTCTCTAGTGTCATGAACAGACATCAGCATCCTGAGCATGATTCACCTCATACCATTCTTGAACAATTGTGTACCTAACTGTGTTCTAAACAAATGTCATGGGGGGGGGGGGGGGATTAACTGACGGCTTAAGACGTTCTATGGAAGTAACATGTTTCTCATGGCGCAACCTGATTATTTTAATTTTTGAGGACATTGCACTGGGTATCTATTAATTTCCTGCACAGATTCCATCTCCTTCCTTCTCAGATCTACTGCTATTGTTATGCTAATCATGTGAATTTGTCAGAGGCTACCTTGGCTTCCTCGACTGATCGGGAACGTGGTACCTGACCCAAGTTGGCCTTTTTATAATCCCCTACATCCCCAACCACTGTTATTTGTCTAAAGATGGACATTTTATCCAATTTGGGCCAATTACAATACTTCCTGGGGATTTTTAGAATTTAATATTAGGAAGAGAGAATGTTGGTTCTTCTTTGGAAGTAAACATTGGCAATATTAATAAAATCCTTTGTATTCTTGCCTCTGACCCCCAGGAAGAGGCCAAATTAGACATAAGCAGAGGCTCACAGAGAAATGAGACCAGAAGAGAAGGAAATAGCCCCTGGAAAGTTGTTTAATCCAGTTCCGAGGGCCCAGATACACCCTGACATTGAAAAGACTTGGTTATGTGTGACAATAAATATTGAATTTGAAGCTGCATTAATTCAAATGAATTGTTATGACTGCAAGTGAAATATGTTCAACAGACGTGGGAAGGTCGAGTTTTCCTCTTCGTTCTTATATTCTGCCATATTTTCTCCTGCCCTCTTCCCAGCACAGTACCTTACACGACAGGGCAGGTGTTAATTTCTCTCTGCATCAGTGAAAGAAATGAGTAGCTCAAGTCTGGGCCGATGGTTTAGGTAGATTTTAGTGGCCAGAGTAAGTTTGTTGGGACCCATGTGACAGGCCCTATGTCCGTCGCTGTTGTCCCAATCCTCTTCATTTTGCTTCTTTCAAAATGTGGCACAAGATTCATCTATTTTTGAACTGGAATTCAATTAAAAAATTCATTATCTAAGCCGAAATGATGGCAGATTGCACATACATTTTGATGTTGATAAATACAACCAGAATTCTAGATAATACAAGCCAACAACCTTTCTTTCCATTATCGATACACTTGAGAAAATAATTTTGGGTGGAAACATCATCTACGCAAATTCTTTCTCTGTTCTTAGTTTTCCTCAGTCATTCTTTCTATGAAAATAAATAAATAAATAAAATGAATTTTACTACAGCTTTAAATATAACTGTGTTTAGTTATAGTTAAGTTCAGCTATATTTAAACCTGCAGTAAAATTTATAAAAAAGTAAGAACAGAGAGACAAAAACTTCCTCTAGCCTGAAGAGGGTTCCTTCAAGGGTTGTCCTCAGTTTAGTTTAAAAGAAAAACCAGGTTACAATGAAAGAGCTATTCCAAGTCATTCATTTGTGCTATACTAGCATTCAGAGCCAGATACATGGTCTTTCTTATTTTGCTCATATGCACATAAAGCTAGAAATTTCAACAAACTAGAATTTTCAACATATCTATTTTTTCTCTCATTATCTTTTTTAAAAAAATTTTTGATACTATGAGTTGAACCCAGAGCCTTTATACTAAGCCACTTACCTGGCCCATTTTTTAATTTTGATTTTGAGACTGAGTCTCACTGAGTCACTCAGTTGCCCAGGCTGGGCTTGAACTTGCCATCCTCAGCCACTCAGGCCTGGGATCTCAGGCCTTTACCACCGGGCTTGGCCTAACATTGTTTAGACACTAGTTTTCACCAAAAGAAATGTCTTTGACTGCTATTTTAATTGTCCAGTACTGAGGGATGATGATTCCCATTTCAAATATTTGAAAAATTAATTTTAATTACTCTCCTTTCTTTGCTTAGATGCTCTGGGTAACAGACTTTGCTCTTCAAGCTACAGGCATCAGTGGGCATATTTTAATTTCCTTACTTGACTATAGAGAAAAGAATCCATTTTAGAATTTCTACATACAGGAAATCATTTCTTACATATATGGTAGATGTTGAATAAATGAAAAATTGTTCTCTTACCATAAATTTAGCAAATAAAACATATTCATATACAGTCAAATAGTAAAGGCGTGGGGGAAGAAGTAGACAGAACTGCTTGGAATTTTGCCTGGCACAAAACAGGATTCACAAAATATTTTTTAGCACTGGTCGAGGTGGGCACATGAGTATTAGGCCACCTCAAAAAAAGATGTAATTGAAGCAGAAATAGCAATGGTTAAAAAAATACATTTTTCCTATTTAATGTTCTAGTTGTTTTTCCTTCAGTTTGGTGAATTTTCTTTAAAAAATGCATTAAAACTACCCTTTCATATGAATTCTCCCTTTTAAATTCACTTTGGGAAATTTGTTGCATACAATATTTTGTAAACTACTTTTGGGTTTAATAGTTTTGGGATTTGGAGCACTTTTTAAAAAAAATGATAATCTTCATCTTTCACAGTAGAGATTATTCTTCTAGAAAATGTACAATGTTAGTAGACAAGGGCTGGTACAACTTTCAAGTTGAGCAGTAAACACTGTGGAGTTGAAAATAAGGTAGGGGTTGCCACAGTAATGTTTTTCCTAAGATGGCTTGAAAATTGCTCAGAACATACGGGTAGGAGTTCAAATATGCTGTGATTAATGGCAGTTACTGAAATAAGGGCTTACAGTTTATAACATTCAAGTATTTATTGGTTGCTTGTGGTCTGTTTATATGAATGTTTACTTCAACTATTTCCAAAACCAATGTGAAATAGTAACTTTGTGTTATATTCTCTTTTGAAAGCCAGAAATACTGGAAAGAATTAATTATGTACTGCCGATAGCTTAACTTTTGTGTTCTCATGGAAACGTCTCTTGTCATAGAATAATTTTTACCTTCACTGGAATGAGAAGTAGTCTTCTGAAAGGCTTCCTGTCTCATGACAGACTTTTCCCTCGTTTTGAGAGTCTTCAGTTTGTTGACTCAGTCAAGTCAAAATTGCTTTGCTCTTAATTACCGCGGTAAGTGAGTCTTATGTATATTTCAGGAACTCCTCAAGAAGATCTTTAATTTTCTTGGGTGATTCCTCACATAAGGAGAACTAGAAGCCACAGTCTTCTGTTTAGAGAAGATGTTGGCTTGTTGTTTACAATAGGATTAATGATATTTTCTGATTTTCTTGTAAAGGTCAAAAATACTGCTGGTGAACATGGGAAATATTTTCTCCCCCCCCCCCGCCCCCTTTCAGTATCTTTTTGCTTCAATAACAAAGGGCTGATGGGCTACAAGCATGAACACAGAATTAAACGAGCATGCCTAACCCCCTGCAGAACCACATAGGGAATTGTTAATATCCATAACTTAAGTACACTTAAAAGAGATTCTGTGGCCATCTTGCATCTCTGTGGCAGATGTGGCCAGACGTAATGGTGTGTCCCCTCAACCACTAGCCAGCCTGGGGAAAAAAAAGTTTAGACATGTATTTGTTCCCAAAAATGACGCTGAAAAGTATTCGCAGGGAGTTTTAGGTAGACTATTTGGGTTAAAAGAAACCAAACATATGTGTAAGAAACCTCTGAAAATGGGCTATGTCAATGACAGAAACAGATTGGAAAGATGTCAGCTGTGATGAAAATTCTTGTTCTCTTCCCAAAATTATTTCTTTCTTCCAAGGCTGGGGGCATGCCTTTGAGGGGTGTAACTTCCCTCTGGCTCTGTTTCTGCTTTTGGCTTTCACCCTCCATGAGACAAGCAGTTTCTCTCCACCACCCGCTTCTGCCAAGGCATTTCTACCTTGGGGATGGCCATGAACTGAAACCTCCAAAACCGTGAGCCAAAATAAGCCCTTCCTCTCTAAACTGGGCAATGTCAAGTATTTTGTCCCAGTGGTGGAAAGCTTACAAATTCAAGAGGAAATAGTAATAAATCTGAAAAAAATGTAGAAATAGCGCAAAGTAATAGAGTCTAACAAACAAGAAAAAAATAACCACATAAGTATTTGGATTCTCATATCTGCTGTTTCAAATGTGCCTTATGACGTATAGACTCTTAAAAAAAGCAAACTGTATTGTCAGATGTAATAGTTAAGTGAAATAGATAATAACATCTAAATGTTTTAATGAAATATTTTGATCTCAGAGACCTACAGAAAGTGTGTCAGGGAGTTCCAGAACTACACTTTAAGAACTGCTATTTTATAGTGGTATACAATGATGTTCAATGTCTTAGAAGAAAAATGGTCTAATGTCAGGGCTTAATGAAAGTCATTATCATCCTTTCTGTATTATATATGTTTCCCGAGAAACAGGAAATATAGGTGTTTTGTTCTATGGAGTGTATCTCTTGGGTAGAACTCAGATGTTTCGTTACTAAAGTTCTCAAGGAACATCAAGAAGACAACTTGGAAGTGAGCAACTTTCTCTGCCAACATGTGCCACCATGTTTTTTTAACTGTAAAATAATATGTTTAGACTAAATGTCTAAAGAAGAACTAAATATTCTTATTTTCCTCCAAAAGGATACTTTTTTTTTGTATCTATCACTTAGGTAGAACTACCAAGAAAGCAAATAGTACCACAAAGAGCACTCATAGAATTATTAAACCAAGAGAAAATTTAGTCACACTATACCTTGTGTGGTGGTCTAATTTTCTTTTCCTGTTTTTATTTTTTATTCAAATATCATAGAAATATTTTTGGAAGAACATTGACAAAAAGAATCTCTACAGAGAGCAATCGTGAAAATAAAAGGCCTAGAAATCATATTTTGAGTATAATTTAATTCTATCCCACCATCCATTAATTTATCAACATTGATATAGTTCATGGTTCTCTAAATTTTCAAGCAGTAAAATAGCATCAAAATTTAAAGCAAATGTACTGTCCTTGACATTTTCCAGACGTAATAGTTACTTAATTTGTTTATATTCCTATAGACGTAATTTAGACATGAGAATCTACGTGCATGTAATACATCTACACAAATCTCTCTCTCATATATATATATATGATCACATTTTATGTGAAGGGCACTGCGCTATTTGCTGGAGATATAATTGTGAGAAAAGCATAGTTAACCTTTTTTTAAATAGTGTTAAATTTTACAGGCAACTGGAGATGTTTATACTGGAATAGACAGGTGCTTTAGAATGCGAGTATTTCTGCAGTGCCACACTGAGGACCTTAGTGAATTTGTTCTTCCATAAAAACAATCTTAAAAATCATAAAACTATTAAAATCAACCATTTCACATCTTTGAAAATTAGCAAAGACCACTGCACAAGCTGAAGACTGTCTATTTATGAGAAATTGTTAAATTTTCAAGCTATAGTCGGATCTGGAGTGTTTCCACGTAGCTTATTTTCATCACCCCTCCATCTCAGGTTAAGTGGTATGAAAACTCATAAAAATCCTTCATCTTGCTGAGAGCGTTGAGGATGGATGACTTAGCGTGATGTTAACATCTCTGCCTCTGAAGCATACTTAGAGTGCTGTCTTTAAGAGCAGCTTGGAAAATCTCTGCTCCCAGACTGTTGTGGCTATTGGACTCAGATCTGGAGTTCCATTTCTAGAGAATCTGAGTCTGAAAATAGTAGTTTGCTGGAAACATCAAAACTGTCTATGACTGTGATTTTAGTTGGAAAACTGATGCCTAGTCAAAAATTTAAAAGAAAGTCCTGGAGAAGTAGAACTTAGAAAAAGGTCCAGTCCTGTTTTGGGATGGAAGTATATTCACTATGCGCAGGGCTATGTGCATGTTCAGGAAGGGCTTGTAAAAGCAGGAAATGGAAGACATGATTGTCATGTAGGCTTCCTGCAATTCAGGTGTACTTTCTTGAACAAATTCCCTTGATAAAGACGTTAGATATGTGAGCAAGAGGTTAAGAAGTTCTTCCTAGTGATCATTGGCTAACTACCAAGTTAAAGAGACTTAGGAAAGAACCTGAGAAATCCAGGTTAAAAAAAATAAAAAATAAGAATTTTAAACATGATGGCAGAGAACCGAATGGTCACATACTTCAGAGAATGTAGAATCTACAGAATTAGTATGGAAGAGTCTTTTTTTTAAAAAAGCAAGTAGGAAAGCCATAGCAACAGAAATAGCAGGAAAAACAAACTGTGGAGGTGGAGGAGGGACATATTGCCAGAGTTGTTATAATATGCTATCGAAACTGTAAAAATTTCAACCCAAAATTATAGGATTGTATGTTGCATACAGTGAAAAGAGGCAGCAACATGAAATGTCCTTGATAAAACTTAGTGTGTTGTTTTTCATAAAGATTTAAAAATGACTATCACACCAAAAGAACTAAAGTTGCCATGACTAAAAACTTAAAGTATAAAATTCAATATTAATAAATATTGATAAAGAGAAATGCAAACTTTAGAGATGAAATTATACTTCCTGAAATGCAAAATGCAATAGAGGAGATAAATAATAGTTGGCAGATGAATATTACCTAAGTTTAAGATATGTCAATTTAAAAAAGAGAAGGAAAATTAACAGTATTAGAAAATGGTACAATACATCAAACACCGACAGAGCCAACATGGTATCCCCAAAGGAAGAGGTAAAAGAGCAAAAAGCTTTCAAGACATGATGGCACCCAAAATTTCAAACCTAGTGAAAAACATAAGTGTACTCAGCTGCTGCAACAAAAATACTGTGCCATAGATTAAACGTGGTAAATTTTTACTTTTCATTCATATAAATATGGCAAAAGAGCTTCTGGAGTGGTTCAGGCTCATTGTATTTTATCTTGGTCTCGCTGCCTAAATAATTTGTGCTTCCTCTACCCTCACACCATGGCTTTGAAGGCTTTTATGACTACTGTATCGAGTTGGAGAATAAGTTAGAGACAGTGGAGAAAGCCCAAGCCCTCCTTAAATATCCTAGCTACTGCACTCATACACTTCTGTCCCACTCGCACTCTATCACTGGACCATCCTTGGTGGCCATTGACCCAATCTCAAGGGATCCTGACAGATGCAGAGATGCAGTGTGGCTTTGGGTCAGGAAGAACCAAAAAGGTTGTTGAGCAAAAGCTGCCATCATTTGCCTTCCCGTATTCCACAAGGGAAAGAAAGGATCATCTTTAATTCATGTCTGAGAATCCTGTACCCATGCTGATAAACAGATTAACAGGGATGTTCTCTCTCTGCTAGGACAAAGTACCACTGACCTTTACTCAGCAACTGTTTCATTAAACTCCCTAAACTTGAACTTTGTATTTAAGTAAATTTCCTAGAATATAGTCTGCATTTTTATGTGTAAGGATTCAGTGCCATCAAGAAGTGATACTGAAGACCGTGGAATTAAGACTCTCTGGGTTGAGTCTTGGCTCCAGCAATTACAATATGTGTGATAGGTACAAAGTTCAACCCTCTTGAAATAGGAATGACAGTTTCCACTTTCTAACATTGAAGTGGCTAAAAGTGAGCTTACACAGCTAAATAGACAGTGCTATATAGATGGTCCTCAATGTTAGCAACTGCTACCCATGGTTAGTAATTCTTAATAATTTAATATATGAATGACTACGGTCTTTGCCATAAAGAGAACTTTTATGAAGTTGGTCATAATTTGTCTTTATGTGTAAAGGTAAAATTTATCATAGATATACAGCTTTGCAGTGAGCTATAGTTCTTATTTTGAAAAAGACAAGGAAAAATAAATACCAAAAATATTAACAGTAATATCCTGGGTACTGTTTTTTAGTAATTTAAGATCTATCTAATAAACATGTATTATATCTTTTTATATCTATATTGACAAAATACCAAATTTATTTGAAATTCTATTTATCTCTAATAAACACCTCAATGAGTATTAAAGCATAATGGCTTTTATTATGAGATTTACTGATACTGGGAAAGTGGTGTATGCCTGTCGTACCATAACTCTGGGAGATCTCTTGCGTTTGAGCCCAGGCTAGCAACTCAGTGACTTAGCAAGACCTTGTCTCAAAATAAAAATGTGCAAAAGATCTTGAGATGTAACTCAGAGTGAAGGTTGTGGATTCCATCTTCAATACCACAGAAACAAATAAATAAAACCTTACTCATTTCATGTTTATTCAAAATCTTTGAGGAGGAAACATCAATGATGTGGGCTTAGTCAATGAGTGTCAATCTGTGTGGGTATCACACATGCATAGTACCTAGTTATAGAAATCTGAACAGTGATTGGTGGAATGTTATGAGAGCTCTGACATGATATCATCTTCCTTTTATTACTTCATTTTCTCAATTGACACACTGTTTCTTGGTTTAGACAGGGAGAAGAAAAGCTAAAGAGGAGAGTTTGATGATGGGATACAGAGCTTTGTATGCAATGGCTTACTTCTACTTTCTGTTAACCTTGCATGCTTCGGGAGGACAACAGTATCGTGCCAGTCACTTCTCTCTGATTTTTTCAGTCTTCTGATGTATGTCTGGAAAATCGGAGACCTGCTAGTTGTGTAGGCCACGTCACTGGAAAGTAAGCTCTCTCCTGGGAGATACTCTTGGCAAGGTACAAAGGTTGTGTTCTTCCTTTTTAATCTGATTCTCTAAAGTTCAGAGGAGATGAATGAGCCGTTATCATGCATTTCACTATTCAGAGGCTAATTAAAATATTGAATAAAGGTTAGCCCATTGGGAACTGGTTTTATTACAAAGGGTTATTGGTGCCTATGAATATAAATATGAGTCATATGTTGTTTAAGCTGAACCCAGCCTCTCTAGAGAGATTGAACTTGTTCACAGAAAAGTCAAACCAGAATTAAGTTCTCCTAAAGAATAATGTCTGCTTAGTTAAAATACCAGTTGTGTTATAGAAAAGGTTTCGCTCTAGTCCTTAGCGTCTTTTCAATTTTTATGTGACTTTGCTTTCATCTTTAACTCACTACTAATAACTATTTTCTCAGTGTTTTCCTCCAAAATGGCTCGCTTTGCTTTTCTCGCCTTTGCATTCTGTCACTACCTTTGGTAGTATGATGTAGTGTTAAAGAAACTGAATATTTACATTAGAAGCCAAAGATCAACTATGTGCCTCCAGGAAACTGTGCGCTCTGTGTAGAAGAACATCCAACTCATAGGACTGTTGGGACAAAATGGAACAATAATCAGTGTCAGGTCTTTGGGTGTTTCTGTTCCCCCATGGAACATGAAGCACTAGCTAAAGCTACTCACACCTTCTACCTGTTCTGTCAATCAATTTCCGTTTTTTTTTTTTAAGTACTTTGTGACCAAGACTCTCTATGAGAATTGCACTGACTGCAGAATACCCTAAAAAGTCACTTGGCCAGAACTAAGATGAATATCATAGCCAGATAGAAATTAAATTGAGTTATAGTTCCAAATTGTACATGTGCTTACTAAAACTAGCATTGTTCACCTACTTTGCTTTTACCTTTCTGTCCTGGTTGCTTCCCCCTTTTACTTAAAAGTAGGCTACTTGTTCTCCAGGCCCAGAATGAGTTCTGTCTTTTCCAAAGATTTATTCAATCCTCTCTTTTACTTTTAAAATACAACATATACAGTTATTTTAACATTGATATCTGGTGGCTCCCTTACCGGGATCACCTATGCATTTGTTATTTGCTATTTTTAAATAATACATCTTGCTTACTCTGTCTGAATATTTTTACACTAGGCATTATTTGTGACAGCAGAAAAAAAGAGAGCCGATTTGAAGATTTATCTGAGGCCGTTTTCATCCAAAGAGCAAATTTTGTTTTGCTTCTAGCCAGCAGCTAGATTAGCTGGACGCTTGCAATTCCCGATCAATTCAATACTCTAAGGGCTCAGTGGACTCAAAGTGGATTTGTTTCTTCGAAGAGAAGGTTGCTTCTTATCTCCACATAGCACATCTTCTGTGGGCTCCAACTCATAGCCTCAATGGTTTGCTCAGAGGTGCTTTTGCAGAGGTGTGTGAATCGCAATTGTGTCCCTCTTGAGCCATAAATTAGAGAAAAGAAAAGAATCTACGTTCTGTTTCCTGTCCCTTTTGCTACTTATTCTGTGATCAGCTACCTCATCTATCATAAGAGAAATACAACCTCATTCATCAAATTTGTCTCTGTGGCCTTCGTTATGCACTCAGCAGTTGACTACATGGCGAGCCTGGCATTCCAAACTTTCCTTAAGCTATTTTTATATTTTGTTCACATTATTGGCATTGGGCCTGATTGCTGGTCTCAATTACCTAGTAATCCATGCTGGAAACTCCAAATTGCATCATTAATTGAAATATGTACTAAGTAAAAATTTCTTCAGCTGCAGTCTGGGTATAGAAGTCAAAGTGTCCTTGTATTTCAATGTGAAAACATTATGTTTAAGCTAGTAATAACTTTTAGAGAAATTTTAACATTTTCTTCATTTGCAAAAATGGCATGAATATGACATAATTTTGTAACATGAAACTTAAGATACCTTTGTATCCTATTATAGTTGATGATTTCTTAAATTATACTCCTGACTGCTTATAATTAGAGTGTAGCTTTAGTAGAATATCAAAAAGCTCATGTATTACCATACTGTATCTTTTAAAAGATTCTTATACTAGGAGCTAGTACAATATAACAATTCTATGTACTTTGATGTTTTTTAAAATAGACTCTTTTTAGAGAAATTTTAGCTCTTTCTCTTCTAATATTGAGTGGATTAGAAAATTCTATATGAAGTTGAAAAGAAACAGTAAAGTGTCTCCTCCAATTACTTTTTCTTCTGCTAGAATCAATCTTTCATCTTTAAATATTACTACTTGTAAGAACTTTGTAAATTTCCCTTATCAGACTAAGAAAGTTCCCTTCTGTTGTTATTTTCTATCACGAAGGGACATTGAATAATGAAATGTTTTTGCATCTCCCCTGAAAGATGGGTTCTAATTTTCATTCTTTTAATTACACTGATTTTTAAATTTTAATTAACTTTCTCTTTCTAGGATAAACCTACTTAGTTTATCACTTGATATTATTCTATAGACAACTAGATTGATATGCTGAAAAACTTTTTATACCTACAGTTATGAGAGATACTAGTACTTGAGTTTTTATTATTATATTTCTTCAGTATCTCAAGTTTTGTCTAGTTTGGGGATCATTGTATTTCTGGCCCTGAAAAATTGTCTGGGACGTATTTCCTCCTTTTTATTTTCTGGAGGACTTTGTGTAGAATGACTATTAGTCATTATGTGTGTAAAATTCATCAGTGAGACAACTTGAGCCTAAATTTTTTTGTATGACACGTTTTATCTGTTAATTTAATACTGACAATATGTATGAGTTAACCTGACTGATGTAACTACTTCTTTTTAATAAATTTGGTGCTTTTTGTCTTCAATATTTTCCAGCAAAGTGACCACATAATTTTAAGTTGTTTATATTTTCTCTTGTTATTCTTTTTAATATCTGTAACATCTGTGCTGTCGTCTAAGGTTTCATCATTTCTACTTTCCAACATCTTGTCATTTGAAGTGATCTCTTCAAAGCATCTCTTGATGATTTTGATATTTTTGCAATGTTGTTTTGTTTTTAACTTCACGGATTTTTAAAATCTTTCTCTTGTGCTCTCTCTGCTTGTTTTGGGTTTGTTTGTTTTTACTTTACTGTGTACTAGAAACTTGCATTATTTTCTGGCTGTTTTTCCTCCAGTATAAGTATTTGAAGCCATACATTTCCCCCTAATTTCTATTTTAACCGAATTTCCCTGTAAGATGTGATATACTGTTTCCATAATCATCAAGTTCAAAATATTTTCCAATTTCCTCTGTGATTTCTGATTTCACTGATAGGCTTTTTTTAAGAAGTAAATTAATTTCAAACTAAATTGCTGATTTCTAGGCATTTTTCTGTTATGGATTATAGCCTAATATCTCTTAATTCATTGAATCTTGTTTTTATGTTCAAAGCCAAGTACAACTCACGATTGTTATATGTACACTAAAAAATAGTATCTTCTCGTGTGAATTGCTAGTTAAGTATAAATTGGGTCAAAGAGGTTGGTAGTGTGTTTTGGAGGTCATGTAAGTTTTCTGAAGACTTGTTCTGTCAATTACTCAGCAAGGCTACTGGGTACATTTGGAGTCCTCTGCTCTGTGCCATTACCTAAAAGCTAACTACTGGGGACAACTGTATGTATCGATTACTTTGCTTTCTTTCTCTCAACAGAAATAAGAGTATGTTGCCTTTTTGGTCATCTCTAAGCCACCTCCACATTATTAGTAACTATCTGTTCCATATTCATATTTGGTTGATGAAAGTCGTCTTTGCTAACTTCATTTTACTTCAAATTAGAAAATCTTTTTACTTGTACTCACCTTTTATTTTTTCTTCTGAAATATTTGGTTACATCATTCAGAGAATTCAGCTCTCTCTCCCATCAGCCCGTTCTGTCCCATCACTGCCTTTCAGTGTCCTCCATGTACTTTTCATGTTCCTATAAAATTTCAGATCTTCTTTTCCAGATTTAGATTTTTCTTTTACTTTTCAAAAATGTTCTTTCTTTTATTAACCATTTTTCATTTTTATTAGCAGACATTGTTTTTTATTTTAGTTTTACAGAAAAAGAGAGTAGAAAGTACAACATATGTGTAAATGTATATATGTATGTGCAATTTATGTAATTCCAGCTACATGTATCCAGTTTTTCCTATGATTAACATTTTGCATTTGTACATTTGTTGCCATTGTAGAACCAGTTTAGACATTATTACCGTTAGCCATAGTTTGCATTAGGACTCACTGTTAAGGAGAGGAATATATGGAAGCTATATAAAATAGTAAGCCTATGAGAGAGATCAATTTAGATTATTTGTTCAAGAATAGAAAAAATGTGGCAATGAATCTTTTGTACATTAAGAGATGAGCAGCAGGGCGTTACATAATCGAATCTAATAACTCAGATTTTATTGTAAAGTAATATGTAAGATAATTTTCTGAGAAACCCAGACATAGTCAGGGAAAATATGAAAGCAAATTTTGATGCCAGTTTATACATAAATGGTATTTATTTTCATATCCCCTTCCCATTGTAAATAAATTATTTTTCACTTAAATGCACTTCTAATTGAAGTTAAAAAACCAACATGCAAGCCTCTGTCTCCATACACAACTAAAGCAGAAGCACATTGTTGTATATGTGCACTGCCAGTGTTACGGTCCTTGAGGAGCATTCCTCACTGTGAGTAATCCCGGATCTAATTCTCGGGTACCTAGGGAGCCTTCAAAGGTTAGGTAAGTTCCAAATTTCATTCTCAGCCAGCAAGAGAGAAATATGTCTCCTTGGCTCTTTATAGCTATCAGCAGGGTTCAATTTGCAATCTTGTTGGTTTGTACCACAACATATTGGAAAACTAGTTTGAGACTTACTCAAACTGAGTTTCCAGGGAAGACACGGTTATTTTATACTTTATTTTAGTCAAATATGTGTGAGAGTCAACCTGCGCATTCTACAATTGATAAAACTCTCAAAGTACGTGTTTGGATAGTATCTCCTAACTAAATTGTAGTAGTAGAAAGATTGTATAATTTATCACTAAATCATGAGTTGCATGTTGGGTGTCTCTAAGTTGTCATTTTAAATTTTTTTACTCATGAGTATTATATAGATATTTTCTTAGTGCAAATCTATTGACTTGAAAATGATGCCTCATATTCAATCTGTGATCACATTAGCATTGAAAAATCTTTTTAAGTTTCTCAGAAGCTTTTATTTCAACAAGAAAATAAATATATATTTTAACATAGAGTTGTGATATTGGTATTGCTCCTTTTTTAAAATATTAAAGTTAACTGTATCTCTTAATTCTTATCTGCTGCATTTATTACTCTTTGTAAACCTCTTCAGCACTTGTCCGATCTCTTAGAATTTCTAATGTTAATCTGTGAGTTTACACTCATTCCACTACCGTCTAGCATTTCTTATTAAATTTATTTTTAAGTCTTTTACATTAAATCCCCATATTTGGCAACATTTTTCTTCTGTATACTAGCAGTAAATAATTTTTATAATAATAAAACAAATATTGTTCAAAATATTTGTATTTTAGCCTTTCTCTCCACCACACACACACACACACACATCTACAAGTTCACATACATGAAGTTTTAAAGATATCTCTGAGCATTATATTTCTAATAATACTACAAAGATTAAATAATTAATGCATATAAGTTGCTCAGCTCATGTCTTAGACATATAAGTAGTTCATTGAGTTTCAGTTATTTCCCAATATCAGCCATCACTCAGAAATGACCTTTTGTATAACTTATTACAGATAACATGTGGTTGGCAGGTTTCTATCAGTAATCTGCATTCCTTTAAACTTTTAGTGCTTAAGAGGTCTTACATTTTAAGACTCCTTTGTTGTCATTTAATCTCATTTACTGAGAGCTAGAAATTATGCTAGGCATGTGAGATGTATCTTTGAGGCATTTTGTTCACACGACATCAAAATTATCTGTAGATTTTCAGTGAAAAGACAAGAAAGCTTAGCCCCGTTGAAACACTTGTGAAGGAATCAGCCACTGAGTTGAGCGTCATCACCGAGTTCAAGTGAAATAATACAATTACAATGAGGAGCACGTTCTTTCCCTCATTTTAGCACTTTTGAATGAGTGACAAAATGCTTAGAGATTTTTAAATGTCTCAACCAATTTCAAGTAACATGCTGATTTCTGTTTGTTGTCTTTTGCATGGGTGTGTGTTCTTCCCTCGATTTAGAACAGATTCAAATGAACTAACTTGGAAAAGCGATGCACACTCTCTAGATTATGGAATTATAATTTAGAGTTCCAGCAGATAATGAATATTTTTGAAATCTGGACTGATTTCAGGATAAGCCAAATTAAAGCATGGCTTAGTCGACAGTCCTTAATTTGCGACCTGAATGTTTCTTCATGATCTATGTCATCCCAAATGTAAATATCCTGTTTTTCTGAGGGAAGTGAAAAAGAAAGGTTGTGCTTACTGTTACAATTAATCATTTATGTACACCTTTAAAAAGCTAACTTAAAATTGGTGTTTTATTATTCCACACTTTTTTTTTTTTGAGGCAGGGTTTTCCTCAGTAGTCCAAGCTCATCCTGAACTTCCTATGTAGCCCAGGATGGCCTTGAATTCATAGTGATCCTCCTGTCTCAGCCTCCCAAGTGCTGTGATTATGGGTGTGTGCCATGATGGCCAGCTCATTTTCTAGGTGGTTCTGGGAAATCAAACCCAGGACCTTGCGCATTTTAGGTAAGTGTTCTATGCTCTGAACAGCCCCTTCACAAATTTATATTATTTAAATATTATAGATAACGCAGACTGTACCTACACATACGTCACTTCATACTTGCCTTACTAGCTCTTGTGCTTCATGTGTTAGTACATAAATGTTTGATGTTAGACAGCTGTGGAGTAAATACAAACACTGCAGTTTCTACAGAACAGACATGTCAATCTATCTTTTTTTCTCTCTTAAAAACATCAGGAACCTACTAAGAATGGGAAGGATTACAAGGCCAAGGTGACCCCTAAGTGACAGTCTGGGAAGGTGACCTCGCTGCCTGAGGTTCTTTCCTCACAACGGAATTTGCCAGCTCACAAAAGCACACCTAAGATGCTGAGCGTCTGAGCTTAACCATCACCGCTCCTGCTGCTGGCAGTAGAGGATCAGGTTCTGGAGTCTGTCCAGGGTGTTGTTCCCTGGTAAGACCTGAGCGGGATTGGGAGAGTGTGACAGTTAGGAAGAGCGATGTGCTGGTCCTTGCAGACTTAATTCAGTAAGGACTTTGAAGAGCATCTTGGGTATAGAGGTGGACCATGAATCAAGTGACATGTGTTCTCCCAGGAAACACACACAGGAAGAAAGGAAAGACACAAAGAGAACAGGACAGAGCAATGCAAGATGGAAGACAGGTGAGAGTAACGTGACCACAAGCCCAAAATGCCTGGAACCACCGGAAGAGGCAAGAGGATCGGGAGAGTTGCCCCATAAAACTTTCGATATGAGCACAGTCCTGACACCACATGGATTTTTGGACTGTGGGCTTCCAAAGCTGTGACAGAAGGAATTTCTGTTGTTTTAAGCTGCATATTTGTAGCAATTGTTTACAGCAGTGCCAGCCATCTAATACCAAGAAAATAAACTTTTGCTCCCCTAAGTTGTACATGTTGAGTATTGAGTCGCAGTGGCAAAACAGTCACTAAGATAATTATTATTATTTTACTTTTGTGTTTTTCATGTATTATGAATAATAGATTATAGTTTGCAAGTATTTCATTCCATTGTATATATAAGTTATATCTTCATTCTGTTGGCTTTTGCCTTTGGGATACAGAAAATTTTAGTTATGTAATACTCTTTATCCAGTTTTTGAATTTGTTGCCTGTGATTTTGGAGTCGTATCCCAAAAATTTATGCTTAGACTAATGTCCTAAAGTAGTCCCTATATTTTCTTTTAGTAGTTCTTTTACATTTATGTCTTTGATCCATTTGGGGTTGATATGGGTAACAGATGAGAAAGGGGGAAAGAGGTGGAAAAGGAGGCCTAGTCTTTCTCCTGCAGATGGATTACCAGTTCTCCAAGGATCGTTTATTTAGCAGGCTTCTTTGGCCAATGAAGGTTCTTGTTATATCGGCATTTGTAATCAGCTGGCTCTAACTACACGGGCTCATTTCTGTGCTCCGTAATTTGTTCCATAGACCTATAGATCTCTTTTTATGCCATTTACTATGCTAGTTCGATTACTATTGATTTTAGTCTACATTAAATTCATTCATGAATGAAGCTTTATTGTTTTGCTCAAGATTGTTTTGATTATTTGGGCTTTTTATAAGACCCATGTGAGCCTTTGGGGTTTAATTTTCTCTTTTTTTCTGGGAAAAATTATCATTGGTGTTTTGATAAGAATTGTATTGATTGCATAAATCATGTTGACTCACATAAACAATATAAAAATCTTGGTTCTCTTAATTCGTGTGTGTAAGATGTCTTTCTATTTTCCCATTTCTCTCCAGTATCTTTCACCACTACTTTATAATTTTGATGGTAGAAATCATTCATTTCCTGGGCTAAATTTATATCTAGGTGCTCTCTTTCTTCTCTTACACTGAGTGAGCCTTATAAATGGGATTGATCTCTTCCTCCTCAGCAATTTAGATCTTGCAGCAAAACTAGATTTTTATTAGTTCTATCATTTTTGTGGAATATTTAGCCTTCTTTGTCTATAAAATCATATCATCTGCAAATGGGGATAATTTGACTTTCTTCTTTCTCCTCAGTCTTGTTGCTCTGGATAATTTTTTTCAGTACGATATTGATTAAGACTGGTGAAGTCAGACACCCTTACTTTGTTCCTGTTCTAGCGAGGTCAGGTTTTTTCCCATGTAGTATGGTTTAGGCTCTGGGTTTATGATTCATATGCCTTATTGTGTTGAGAAACACACCTTCTATACCTAAATTTTTAAGTACTTACTTTACAACGAGAATTTAAATTACACTAAATGCTTTTCCTATGACTACTAAAAGCATTATGTGGTTTTTATTTTTCTTTCTGTGTGATGCCTGACACTTATTGATTTGCCTATGTTAATCTATCCTCATATTCTTGAAATAACCCCTACGTGGTCATGGTGTATAATTTTTTCACATTCTGTTTCATTTATATAATTGAGATTTTTGTATTTATATTCTTTAGAGATATTGTTCCATATGCTCTCACTCACACACACAAATCTTGGCCTCATAGAATAAGTTTGAAAAGGTTCCCTCCTCTTCAATTCCTTAGAATAACTTGAGAGTAATTAGTGTTTGATCTTACTTCAAAGGTTGATAAAATTTTACAGTAAAGCAAAGTGGTCCTGAGCTTTCCATTGTTATCATTGACTTAATCTCTTTCTTAGTTTTTGGTCTGGCAGTTTTTAATTACAATCTCAACTTTAAGAGTCCACGAGAAGACTTCGTGCAGCTCTGCTACTCAGCCGCCATCTTGCCCGGAAGTGTGCGCCGTCTCTTTTTCTTTGTGGCCAGTCACTTGCACTTACATTTGGTGATTTTATATCCTCTAATGGTTTTAAATTCTTATAATCCGTGCATTAATAGTTGCTTATATAAAGATTCTTATAATCCTGCATTATATTTTTATATACATGATGGTAATATTTCCTTATTCTACTTTTGAAGACTGGTTTTGCCTGGAAATTCTCTTTATCAATAAGCCTGCCTAGAAATTCTGGGAGGGCAATAGATGTGCTCCTTTTACCTGGAGCTACTGCAGCCACTGCAACACTAGCGGACACCAGAAGCACAGGACCACTATCGCTGACATCATGCTGACACCATGCTTACACTAAATTTTGTATAGCACTCTGCCACAGCCAATGCCCATGGTTGTAAAGGCCTTCCAGCCATTATGGGGTGTCTGATTCAGGGTAGCTGTAACCAGCCAGCAGTCTTCAGAACTAAAGATTAAGTCTGCCTCATAAATGCTACAAGTTTGTTAGTTAGGCAAGTCTGGAGCAATAGTAAAAGAGTACTGGCCTTAAGTCACATGCTGGTTATTACTGAGGCAGATGTGGTGTTAATAAAAAGGTCAAGTAGTATATTTACTATTCTGCTTCCCACATGAGGACAATGTCTCTCTCTCTCTCTCTGTTTTGAACTTTGTTGCCTGAGATTGGGGGAGGAGAGGAAAAGATAATGTAATGTTGCACTTTCTACCTTTTTCTTTTTTGTGTGTAATAATTAGATTCTCTGATCTCTTATCGTTTTTCCATAGCTCTGGTGAAGGTATTTTCATGTATGGACAATTGTTCAAGTTATTTTGCCCTTTTGTTCTATTTCTTTCAGATTTTTCTTGAGGGAGAGGAAGAGAAACTGCTTTATCAAAATAGAAGAATGAATTGACTATCCTGTTTGTTACCTCAAAATTATTATCCCAGTTTGCATTCACTTGAAATATGAAGTTGAGACCTACATACTTGGTTTTTTATGTAAAATTATTTCTGATTTGTGGTCTTATTATTCCCTTAATATCTCTTGAATTCTTAAGAAAATATTCATCTTCTACTTTTAATCTTTATTCTTTCTAATATGTTTCAATAACATTCTTCGATTCTCTATGGCACTTGCAAAACCTTCTAATCATTGCCAATATACTAATGTTCGCCAAGGAAAAACTAGTTAACTAACATTATTGACTATTTTATTACTCCTTGTCCACTAGTTTTCATGTTCCCTTATTGTCATTGTTTATTTTCTGTTACTATGATGAATACCTGAACCTGTGTGATTTATAAGTAGAAACTATGGAGCTCTTGGTTGTGGAGGCCAGAAATCCCAAGGGCATGGTGACTTTGTCAGGTGAGGTATACTCTGCTGCCTTGTGAATAAGCAGAACAGCAGGTGGGCACATGCACAAAAGGAAGCTCCTTTTAAGCAACTGCATTGACTTTTGTTGTTATTTTTGTCTTAAAACTTCTTTTCCCTCGTTATTGTTTTTATTAGTATGTGTTTGTGATCTACAATGGTTACATTCATCTTGAGAGGTTGATGCACATATCTCATCGTCATCTGCTTGACTGTGTGCGGTTTTTTGCTACCGTTGCTTTGGGACATAGATTTTCAGTTACCTCAGACTTCCAGAAAAGACCCAGCCAGCAACTCCCTCCACCCCTCCCCACCGCGCGCTTTTGGACTTTGACCTCAGAATGGTACTTCCCCCTCGAGCTGTCTCTTTCTGTGGCTTTCTTTGGCTGCGCAGCTACTGGGTCCCCAGCTGTCCAATAGGCAGATGTTCATTTTGAACACTCCCACCTCTTACTACAAGACTGCCAAATTGTTCACCTTGTATAATTATACACATATTTCTATTGATTATATTCTAATGAGGAACCTTAATCAATATAACAACAGCTCTACTTAATTAATATGAGATGTAGGGTCTTATTTTTTCTTCATTTAAGCATCCAGGCAACATTGTATTTGAAAAAAAAAAAAACCTTTGCCAATCAATTACAAACATTTTGCTATGATTCATTCTAGGATACAAACCGTCTATTATAAGACAAGTGGCTTCTGGATATGATCTAGCATACATCATAGAGGCTACAGTTAATGATACTGTATTATGAACTGGAAATTTGGGAAGAGCAGATTTCAAATGTCTTCACCACACACACACACACACACACACACACGCACACACACACACACACACACAAATAATAAATGTGGGTTGTGATGAGTGCGGTAAGTAATTTGATTATTATGGTAATCAGTCAACAATGTGTATCCATATCCAGCTATCACATTGTGTACTTTGAATACTTATTTTTGTTTAGTAAAAAAAAAAATCAGGGAAATGTTAAATTTTAAAATTGGTCTTCAATATTTGGATAATTTTAAGAACTTGTCTACTATCAGGATGAAAAAATCTCCATCCCTAGAAGTTATCAAATTATTTAGTTTTTCTCTCTTTTTGTGGTATGATGAAGTGATATGCTTTGTGTTGTTATTTCCAGCAAGTTCCACATTGATCACAGTAACTGGTTGCTCAGTTGTCAGTGAGGTCTCCTAGGCAAGACATAGGTACTTGAATCATCTGAAAAATAGTTTTGTCTAGGACATCTTTATATTTCAGATACATATTTTAGCTAAAATGAGTGTGTCATCATGATTTGCCGTTTGTTAACTTGTTGAGGCACAAAAGTATCTTGAATTTGTAAAATTTTGAGCATTTAGAGAAGTGAATCCGTTTGTTCAATGTACGCCTAGAGTGCTACTGGGAATCTTGATGGGGGCAGCCAGTGAAATGTGTTCTGGAAGACTTGAGCTGAAACTGAGTCTGGTGAGAAAGAGGGCCGATTGCAGGACCTCCTTTCTTCTCATATCATAAATTTTCTGATGTTGGGACAACTTTTAGATTCACCAGGTGGCTTCCTAATTGTTGACCTTTCCCCCTAGAAACTCAATCTAGAGTTTGTTTATTTAGGCTTTCAATTTTGTAAGGTAAACTTTTTCTGCAAGTTTTACAGATACTGGCTATGGCAGTTTCTGCTTTCCACAATGATTTTCAAGTAATTTTTAGGAGTAATTTTTATAACATAATATAATATTATAACATAAAACAGACTACTGATTTTGAAATAGAATCCAAAAAGGGTCATTATTAATCCTGAAAATATTAAAATTAAATTAAAATACAAATGTAAATTAAGCCCAGCTTGTATCTCAGTTATGGTATTTAGGAAGAGAAGAGTCTAATTCTGGAAGCATGAAATCTTGTTGAATTCTTAAATTGAAATTGTGCAGAGGTTACGATATTTCCTGTGAGGGTGCTTTTCCCCTAATGTTCTGACGCTGTGTTACAGGATACAGGTTACCAGATGTAGAATGTTATTTTCCCATGGAAATGCCATGATACTTTCAGGTGCCTGCACCTGAGGGCAGTAACACATGCCCTTAATTTGAGCATGGGCTTTCTTTCATTCAACGAAACCACACTTTTTAATAGTATCCGTTAGCTGGAGCTTGTCTTCATTGGAGCAGCCTGTGACAGAGTCGGCCTCAGATAAATATCTCGTCATTTCCGGGTACGTACAAAAGGACAAGTTTGTCATTACTGTACTTTCATTCATTAGACAACAAAAAGTTTAAGAAGGAAAAGAATTCTGAAGGAGCCCCACACATAGCTGTGACGCTTGATGTTCCATATGAACTTTGGTTTCCCAGTGATGCAGCCATGATGCTCACCAAGGCCATGCCACTGGTGCCCAAGTGCTTGATTCCCGGTACGAAGCGGCTGTCTATGTTGCCATTTCTGATCCTTCTTCCTGTTAAGCACAAACCACTTTTCTGAGAAGCCAGACTTGGCTTGTATAGCTCTTTTGTTTAGTTTTGCGTTTGACATGATAGAAGTCCACTCCTTGCCACCACAGGGAGTTAAACTTCCTTAAATGGATCCCAAGCTAGACAACGCGGAACAGCTTTTCAACTCTTTTCTTTGGCTCCTAACATCATATGGTGTCAGGGAATAAATTCAAACTTGCCTTTACCTCGTTAACGAATGATAGCATTGCCCTCATTACCCTTCCATCTGGAAACTCAAGCCTTCGTTTCATGCCTCACCAGTCACGTGCATCGGCATTTGGGAAGAGTTATCGCAAATCTTGTGATTTTTTATGACATTTAATACATACTACTTTCCCCTTCTCATTCTAGAAAGGTGAGTAGCATACTTTATGAGGCTTTACATTTTTTAAATTAACATTATATACCAGAAAAATCAAGCCGACATTTTCATGGCATTATGAAATAATTTCTTTAGGGTAGAACTTTAGTTTCGAAATTGTTTTTATTTTGCATTTCCTCTTGTAGAGGCAGCAAATCGTCAAATGACAAGTGCTTATTATGGTCATTGGAAGACTGGACGAAAATATTTTGCTATTTGGCATTGTGTGACTTTTTTAACCATGAATTATTGGCTTATGAATGATCTAAATTCATTAAGTTTCCTAATATACACGTCACATCTTTTAAGCACACTGCAAATCAGTGACCCCATAGTGTATGTCATATACTTACTGATGCAAATTGGAATCTAAGCTGTGTTCATTACTTATTTGTGTGGTGACAGGCTACCCAACCTGTACCATTTAGGGCAGGAAAGATCTACTTCAGCTCACAGTTTCAGAAGGTCTCACACAGTCCATTTATGGGTAGTTAGTAACGGTAAAAGCACACAGTAGAGGCTGGAGAGTTTCTCATAACCTTGCCGACAGAAAGCTGAGTGAGAAGTTAGTCAGCTTCTGGAGAATCAGGCAAGGTCAGAGTTATTCCAGAAGGAAGCTATAACAGTGTTTCTTCTTCTTAATTTAAGCTGCCACTTGGGCTCCTCCACACCCAGGGTGGCTGCCCCTCATTCACTTCCTGGTCTACAAGTCAATAACACACACCTGAACGTGCTATCCTGGATGCCCCCACCCCAATCTTAACATGCTCACATAATCCTTCCAGGCTAATCCCCCCCCCCCAAAAAAAAAAAAAATCCAGCCCTTCCAGCCAGGCTCTGTCTCCCACAGAATACAATTCCACAATTCATCCCCCTGCATTGAAATACATGAGGCTTTTGGGTTCATTCCAGATTCAAAACATAGCACAGGCTCTTTCAACAAAGTTTGTTAGGTGATTGAAAGTGGGAAACCAGTATAGGCCAACAACTGGTTTCTGATTTCTCTTTCAAAGTTAAGATCTTGGAGAAATAAAGCTATTAAGGTAGAGCATACCGCTATAACTCCACAAGGTAAAATGGCAAAATCGCAGCTGATCATGCTTCTGCTCCTACAAAATCTGCGCCTTCTTCCCTCTACACACACAAATCATCCAAACTTGGCCAATCATACCATAAATTTAAGCGAATGTAGAAAGCAGCAAAGGACAGAGCCCAGTGTTCCAGAGTTTAAGTGTTCATGTCAGAAAAACAGTGGGTTTAAATCCTGGATAAACCACTTAGTAGTTTGGTGTTTTCAAAGCAAGTCAATTCATTTTTGAAACTGAGTTATTCTCATCTATAAAATTGGAGATAACTTTACCAATGTTATTACACCATTAGATTACATTGACCTTAAAAGATTAATACTCAATTAAAGGGCTTTGTACAATCCCCTTGAAAGTGCTCAGATAGTGGCCGATAGAAGCCACTAGTTCAGTACTCTAGACCGAAGGTCTTCGCGTAACAGGACAGCCTCCTGTGTCTTGAAAATATATACATCATGAAATTGAAAGCAATGATACTTAGAAGGACATTACTGACAGCTGAGGAAACAGAATTGTAGAGTGATTAAACAGGTTCAAGGTCATGTAGTTGATTAGAGTCAATACTAAAACTAAATCTACGGTCAAGTTTGTCATCTCCCTGGGAAATAAATTTTTCTAAAAACTCTCCTGGCTGATACACCTACTTTCTGCCTAAGGCTTCCAGATGTAGCAGATAAGGGCAACTTTCGGTTTAAGCATGATCCATTGGAAACACACTTGAGCCATTCAAATAATGAAACTGTGAAATAATAATGAACACTAAGCAAGCTACACTATTGCAATATTTATGACATATTAGACTAAGAATTACCACACTTCTGAAATTCATGCAGCACTGAGTTTCTTGGCCTCTTATCTGGCCATCTTGTTTTCATCACTGTTGTTTTATGAGAAGTTATAAGTTTTATAGTCATGTCTTCTGTTCCTGGAAATCCCAGTTCGTTTTTCAACCATATCTTTATATTGATCACAACACAGATGTGTCCAAGCCATAGCCACAAATTTGATGTATGAAATTGCTACAATCCCCGTATGAAAAACAATCTTGTTACTTTCCTGCCAATACTGCCTCTTTCCGAACACACACACATGCGCACGTGCACACACACACACACACACACACACACACACACACACACACTGGCATGTTTTCTATGACCATGTAAATGATTATAATAGATTTCACAAATCATCTTATAATCATAGCTATATTTGGACAATCTGGTCTAAGTTGTTGTGTATTAGAATTCTGGTTAGTAGAATAATATCTGTTAATTTATAAGACAGAAGTCCAAATGATACTTATCCCTAGTTTCCTTTTTGTTTTTTACTTTTCATTATTATTATTATTTTTTTTTTTTTTGGCCTTGGATGTTTTCCTGAACTGACTTCGATATAGCTGTTCGCTTGCCAAACTCAAGCACAAAAAGTTTGAAATGTACTCGGCCAACTCATCACTAACTGGATCAGGTGGATGCAGCTGGCCACCAAGCAGGTGATGCTTCATCCTCCTAGTATGCTTGGAATTCCAGTGTTTCATCGCCCTTCCACTCTGAATGCTGGCTACGATTAGAGGCCACCAGAGGAGACTGTGCTTGTGAATTCATTGCCATACAATTGACCTAGACCTGGGAGTGAGGCTGGCATTGCTGCTAAGTCTCATCAGATAGAGCCTGCACTTGCCTTCGTACTGAAGGTTTAATTCAAGGACTCTTACGACAAATTGCTTCCTGGTGTTAAGTGAGAATTCTCCCCTCTCGGGGAGGAGGAGCAGTATGGGGAGCCATTGGGAAGACAATTCACACAGTTGCATTAAAAGAAATTTTGTCTCAGATTTTCAATAGTAGTTTTTATTTGTTTTGCATAGTCAGGGACCTTTAAAAAAACTGAGGTGGTGGAGAGGATGAATCATTTTGCCCTGAACTGTCCTTTTCACTCGAAAAAATAATATCTCATTCACACTTTATCCTAACAGTTATTCCTTAGACTTTGTACTGCAGCAGATGCATTGTAAACTGTGAAACGGAATCCCACCAAACCCTTGAATAATATCACACTGCCTCGTGCAAAAACAGTAAAGTGTCAAGGCAGTTGCAATTCAACTGAACGCCATAGATGATTTTCTGTGATTACATGGGACAAAATGCTTACAATATAAGGTTGAGTAGCATAAATGTCATATGGAGAATCAATGTAAGTACAGAGAAAGGGAATACGGATTTTTGAGTCTAGATGCCCAAATTCTAGTTGTAGACCTTCTAGTTGTCTCACATAGCATCTATACTTCTTTGGCCAGCCCTCATTAATTGGCTTTAGCTCTATTATACAGTGGGCTTTTAGGATATTAATAACCGGAGCTCGTCTGAGAACAGTGAGGAATCCTCCTGCATCCTCCTTTTCTACCACAAGTTGTGTGAGTCCCGCCAATAGATTATGCTGTTCTACTGAAATACATTCAGACTGTGACTTTTTCACCACTTTCATCGCTACCTGCTGGGTCCAAGCATCATCTCATGCCTGAATTATTCTGCGTATGTTCCTCACTGGTTTCCTTTTCCAAACACATATCACTCTATACCTCATTTTTAAAAATCCCATGAAAAGGTAGGTAAACCAAAAATATCCCCTCCTCATTCAAAGTAAAATACAGGCTCTTAAAATGACCTACAAACAAAATCCCATACATACTCAGTTTCTGTTGGTCCCTCTTCCTTCATTGTTTTTCACTCTCTCATCTTCAGGCCAACCATGGATAAGCCTCTACACGTGGCCTCTTCTCTATGCACAGAGCCCTCCCACAGAGTCTATGTGGCTCACACTTTCACTCTTGAAATGTTTGCTGAATTCTCATCTCTTTTGGTGAAGACATTTCTGATCACCTGATTAAACATTACAACTCTCCATACCCTATACCTCTTAGTCTTGCCTGATTTGGTTTTTGTCTAGCACGTATCTTCTGCTGTAATTTGGATGTTGTTACTTCCTTCCATGTGTCAGAAGTTTGATCTTCAGTGTGGCAGTGGGAGGTGGTGGACCTTTAGGAGAGGGAGCCTACTGCAAGGCCTTTAGGACATTGGGGACAGGTCCCCAGAGTGGATTAGGGAACTTCTGCCTCAGTACTCTCATGTGTCTTGATCTGACTCTGCCTTCTACTTGTGCTCAGCTCTGGTGTGACACAGACAAGGGGACCTCGCCAGGGCTGAGCTTAGGTTGAGCTCTTGAACACCTGCAACTGTGAGCTAAGTAAAATTCTTTTAGTTATAAAGTTAATGTGTTTCAGGCATATCCCTGTGAGGGAAAAATGGATTAATATACATTCTACCCCACAAATGTCATTGTTCATTAATATCTTTCTCCCCATGTGGGATCAATAATGATTTCTTTCTGTATTCCCAAAGATTAAGACAACATCTGACATATTGTTGGTGCTGAGTAAATAATTGTTGAAAAAAACAGAGAAAGAATGAACCACAGAATAATGTGTGGAATGCCTGAGGCACCTCATATGTTATTATGTTCAAATCTCCTAACAACACTGGAAAGGAAGTGCCCCATTTTGAAGCTAGTGAGAAACAAGCTAAAATTTTAATTCTTTAAAAAAAAATGACACTAAGACAAAAATGGGAGAAACTTGAAAACATCATGCTTTGTGAAGTGAGTCAGAAGCAGAAGGTGAAACATCAAATGGTCTCTCTGATATGAGAGACCCAGATCACAACTATCTCATGGAACTTAAAACGAAAAACAAAGTGTACCAGGGGGGAAGGGCAGGGAGGGAGAGGTGGGTAGGGGGAGGGACAAAAGGAGAGTGGGAAAGTCCTTGTCACCGTGACAAGATACATATGTGCACAAAATGCTCAACTTCATTGTAAACCTTAAATTTTGCACTTACACATATTAATAAAATGGGGGAAAATGACACTAAGCCATGCTTTTTATTTTTTTTATGTCTTCACTGAGATCATATGTTATGATGTAGTTTGAAAAGAATAAATTACTATCTAAAAGGTGTAATAATACGGGGTGCAATAGAAGGACTCTGGCACTGGGCATAGGGCACACGTCATCAGTCCCAGAACGCTGGCATACTGAGGGCAGAGGGTCACAAGTTCCACCCACGCTTACACAACTTACTGACTTGAAAGAGACTCTGTGTCCAAATAAAAAACAAAAAAGACAACAGGCATAACTCAGTGCAAAGTTTCTGGGTTCAAAAAACAAACAAACAAACAAAAAACCAAAACCTTCTTTTTTCTTCTCTGAGGAATTACGTAAGGCAAGGCCGTTTATTTTGCCTTTTAACTTTAGAACTATTACAAATGCTACTTGCTGGGTACACTGGGTGCTGAGGTCTGTCCTTCTGTGCAACTTTCTACCCTCCTTGCTGTGTGTAACCTTTTAAACTTCTATTTATGGCTTCTTGGTGACATTTCTGAATTTTAGATGCAGAGAGAGAATAGACAAGAAAAGTTGGATAAAGTTTGTGTACTGAGTCCTCTTCTTTAAAATGTAATCCACGTAATTTACACTAGACATGCATTTTTCATGAAAAACTACGTACAATTTCTCACGCATTAAAGGAAAGCTATAAATTTGAGCCAGACAGAAGTTAGAGCACGAATGGCAGTTTAGGAGGAAATCCGAAGGAATTCAGTGTTTTCCAGCATTAGTCATTTGCTGCTTTCATGATATTTGCTTTACCTCACTTAATTACAATATTAGCTGCTTAACATGCTTCATTCAAGTAGACACAATATTCATGAATGCTTTGCTTATGCGATAAAATTATGAATTTGAGGTACCATTTTTTCTAACACACATCAGATAAAAATTAGAATTTTGTGAAACTTGCCTATACACAAATGAAAATAACTTCACTTTTCATATATGAGGTATGCATTACACATGTATTTGCCTCAGTTTGGAAAATACTACTAGAACACAATAAATTAGCCTGTGAGGAATCTTGGGCATATTCATATTATCAAGCCAGCATGCTGCTGTGTGCCACGCAGTCCAGAAGTAGAAGTGAATGCGTACATATTTGAATAGTAAACTGCAGATTATACAACAGTGAAATATTTCTTTTAAAATTGAACTCGTGGTGTACAAGAATACTTATCAGAATACTTTGTATTTTAATAACATTAAAAGCAATCAAGGTGCCTTCCTTGAACTTTGACTTTCCTACTACACTAATTTTCCCTCATTTTTCTATCCAACCTTAGCAGGAGCAAATAATCTTTTATTCATTGTTATATATGAAGTTATATTCTCTGCAGAATTATGAAATTACAAAAATTTCTCCTTTTTTCTTCCACATTTTTATAGAGTTATCACTATTAAATTTTCTTCTTGATATTGACCCTCTGAAACCTTTTGATCAGTAGCCTATCAGTTTCTTTTTTATCGTATTTTTCTGCCTGTGCAAACACAAACCTAGCAATAATTCTTCATCATCTTTCAAACCTTTTCTTCTAATTAAACTGGCTTGTCAATCTTCAACCTGGTTGTCTTAGTTACTTTTTCGTTGCTGGGACACATACTTGACATTCACAGATTAAGGGAGGAAAAAAAATCCTATTTTAGATCAGAGTTTCATAAAGTCACAGTCCATTTATGGATAGGTGCTTAGAGTAGAAGCACATGGCAGGAGACTGCCTTTTCACACCACAGAACACAGAGGCCAAGCGCAGAAGGGAGAGTAGGACTAGCCTACACACCAGCCCCAGTGATCTGCTTACTGTGGGTCAAGTTGTAATGTCCCTCCTCATCCGACCAGGCCCTACCACTGCACGTGGTTTCACAGCGATTCCATGATATCAAAATATGTGAGGCTTTGTCAGGGAACATTCTAGATCCAAATCACAACATTCCACTCCTGGCCTCCGAAAGACTCGTGTCCACCTTTTTTGTGCAAAATGCATTTAGCCCTCCTTGAAGAATTCTTAAGAGTTGTAGGACAGAAAACAAAACAAAACAAAACAAAACAAAAAACCCTACAAGTCCAAAGACTCCTCTGAGAATGACAGGTAAATCTTCCTGGGGAACTGCTATAAAAGTGAAAGGAAAGTTAGACACTTCCCACATACAATGGTGCAGAGTAAACAAACATTCCTATTCCGAAAAGGAAGAATAGGCCTCTAGAAAACAATCAGACCAAAACGAGTTCCAAATCCGGCAGAGCCAGAGTTAAATCATGTAGCTCTGCTGAATTTGTAGTTCGCCCCAGCACTTGGGGTAAACTGTGGTGACATGTGAGCTCCCAGAGGCTTGGGTGGCATTGCCACTAGCTGAAAGCCTCACGGCTTCTTTTATGAGCTGGCTCATGGTCTGTAGCTTGCCTTTGCAAATGACCCATGCTCCTGGCACCTCAGAATTTTTGGAGTCCTCACTGCACTTTCAGATTCACCTTCACGACTTGGCACACTGCGCTTTTCAGGAGCACACAGCCTTCTTCTACAATGTGGAAGTCTCTACCTCCCCACGACTCCTGCATTCTGCTGCCTGTAAGGCCAGTGCCACGTGGATGATGCCAGTGTCAGCTACTGGCTTGCACAGCAGTCTGGCCCCTTGGAGAATCACTGCTGAGGAGTCTCAGTTTTTACATAGCTGATATCTTTGGAGAATTGCTTTCCTAGGTTGCCCTGCAGGATGCTCTGAGGGGTGAGGCATCGTCTCAAAGTAAAGTCTTCTACCTTTCCACTCTTTAATTGGTGGAGGTGATTCTTGAGAAACCCTCAAGGCCTCTGTTTTACAGTCCTGATTGTGAGTACCTGGCGTCTTCTTAGTGCTAATATCTTTAACAACCACATACTTTTTTTTACTCCAAACTGCAAACTTTTTATCTGTTTTTTTTCTACCATTTTCTCTTACTTCTCAGTGTAGAGCTGGCTAAAAACTGCAAACATATGACAGCCTGAACATTGGGCTGCCTGGAAATTTCCACCACAAGATTAGTAGCTCATCATCCTTAACCTCAATTTCAGACATAATCCCTGGCAAAAATGCCCATACACTTTTTTGCTCAGAGTGTAGCACCCATGGCTTCTAGACCAATGGCCAATGAAGTCCTCTTTCCCATCTAAAATTTCTTGAGCCTGCCTTTCCATTCTATAATTTCCTCAGCACTCTGGTGTTCTGAGTTCTGAACAGAGTCTCCCACCAGGCTTAGATCACAGCACTCTAAGGTTTCTCTGCTCACATCTTCAAACTTTTTTTAAACTCCTCATATAAAACAGTTCCAAAGGCTTCTAAACCACATAGTCAGGTGACATCACAGCAACAACTCCACTTCTCTGGTACCAATTTCTGTCTGTTACTTTTTCCTTTGGGGATAGAATGGCCAGAATCAGAAGGTTTGGGGGAATATTCCAGATCCAAATCATAACATACAGGATGCGTACAGCCATGTAAAATGTGTGGGTGTGTTTTTTCAGTTGAAAAGCTGGTACTTCAATCATGTGTGTGTTGTATTTATTATTTATTCTGCACTTGAAATAAAACACAACAATTTTTGGATGTAAACTCTACGAAAACATTGTTTCAGAATTCTAAGAAACATTTTGACAATTTATACAAATAAAGTTAAAGTGATGGTGAGATCTAATCCTACTGTTTAGAAAATTACACATCATATTTTATTTAGTAATGTAGTTTTAGAAAGACATTGGTTCATATCTTAGGTTTATCTTTTTGTTTGATTTCTTAATTTTATAGCAGTGATTATAAGCTTTGAAATGTATGAAATTACTTAATTTCCTGTAAAAAGTATTTTGATATCATTTAACTAAGAAGTGGAGCCAGGAGGAAACAAAACAAAAATTGATAGTTACATCAAAATAATAAAGCGAAATTTTTCTTATTATGATGCATTTTAACTTTTAAGAATATGTATATATATATATATATATATATATATATATATATATATATAGTGATTAAAACATTAATTTCTCAGCTTTTTTCTCATCGTTATTGTTTTTGTTAGTATCTGGTTGAGACACAAAATAATTAAATTCATTAAATAATTAATTGGGAAATTGGTGCATTTATCTATCTATCTATATCTATCTATCTATATATATATAGATAGATAGATATAGATAGATAGATAGATATAGATATATGTTGCATCATAATCATTTTTGCTTCCCCTGCTTCCTGCCCTTCCTTCTCACCTCATACTCCATCTCCACTAACTCTGCCTCCTTGATACCTATCATCTTTCTTTCTATTTTCTTGTATTTTGTCAAAGTGGGTCAAAGACCTAAATATAAAAGTAGAAACACTGAACCACCCAGAGAACAAATAGGTGAAACCCTTGAAATATAGATGCAAAATAAGTTACAAGAATTAATAACTGAAAATATATCACATTTAAAAACTTCACAGCAAAGGAAACAAGTGGAAAACCAATTGAATGGGGAAAAATTTACTACCTATATATACCTCAGGCAGGAGCTAATGACTTGTATAAAAATAGACTTCTTAGAAGAAAAGTGAATTGGGAATAGTTGAAATGGATAGTTCTCAAGAAGAAGTACAAATGGCCAACAAATACATGAAAAAATTCAACATCTTTAGCTCTTAGGCAAATACAAATCGAAACAACACTGAGTAATCATCTTTCCTACTGAGAATCAGTTTTATATGAACATATATATATATATATATATATATATATATATATATATATATATATATGTTAGCGAGGATGCAGGGAAAAAGGAAATCTTTTACGTTGTTGGTAAGACTGTAAACTGGAACAACTGTCGAGGCAAATTCCCTCTGTTCTCACTGAAGCAGTGGGGAGGTTCCCAGTCCTTGGACTCTTGCATGTTTATGAATAAAGCCAACAGAAACCAAAACCTTTGTAAGTAACAGTATATCAAATCAAACAAAAGAGAAATGAAAAGTCAATATCCAAGAAGCCAAGAGGAAACTCAAGCAGGTCTCTGTTAGAGAGAGAGACAAAAAACAAGGAGAAGCTCCTAGCCAAGAAGATAGGAGAAAGTCCAAGCAGGTCTCCCTTACAGAAGAGAAAAAAAAAAAAAAAGCTTCTTGCAGAGAAACCAGGAGGCAACCCAAGTGGGTGTCTATCAGCAGAGTGTGAAGGGTTTTTAGACAGACTCAGAACAAAGCTCTCACAGTGACGGGCTCCTTCCCATGCTCATGACTGGAAAATGCCCAGGCTCCCATAAAGCAGAGAAAGTCAGGATTTCATCAAGGTAGAGGAAGTGCAGAGTCTTCGCTAACTTTAGAAAACTGAAACATATTGATCAGTTGGTCTGGGGAAAGTGGAAAACAACCTCAACTAAAAACAGCCTCTGGGGATAGGGATTCGCCAGAGACCCTGTTCTGCAGCTTTTCTTTCCAAAGCTCCTGCCTATCACAGCCATTATGGAAAGCAACATGGAGATTTCTCACCAAACTAAAACCACATAGTCCATTTGACTCCATGATGCCGTTTCTAGGTATCTGTCCAAAAGAGCCAAAAGTCTCATAGAACAGAAATATGCACATAGCATGCATATAGCAGTGCAACTAACAATTGCTACATCGTGCAATATCCATGAGTAGACCAATGGGTAAAGAAAACGTGGCATGTATACACAATGAGCGCTGCTCTGCTGCAAAGAGGGAAAGATTGTAGTCATTTGTAGGAGGATGGATGCAACTTGAGACTGTGATGCTCAGTGAAGTGACTTGGACTCAGAAGATTAAATATTGCATTGCTTACCTAATATAATGAGCCAGAGTATAGACATAAATAATAGTCAAATGGGTGAGGTGCTGAGAGGCAGAGGGGACAAGAAAGGAGTTTGAGGGTGAAAAAAAGGGAGGGAAAGGAAGGCAAAGTTGATGCATATGCATATGCACAAAATTCCTGAGTCTAAGGTAACCACTGTGTATCACAAACACATAGTAACAAAAATGAGAAAACTGTATTTTGTGTTACTCTGATAGAAGAAACCACGCAGCATTTTACCTTCTAGATCTTTTCTATTTCACTTAGGATTATGATCTCCAGGTGCACCCATTTTCCCACAAATGACTCAGGTGTATCCCTCTCTATAGCAGAGGAGTGCTCCGCTGTGTATATATCACATTTTCTTCTTAATTCATTTATCTACTGATAGGCCTACAGGCCACTTCCAAGATTTAGCTATTATGAACTGTACTGGTATAAATCTGGGTTTGCATGTATCACTGTAATATAATTTTTAATAGCTTTTGATACCCAGAAAAGGTATAGATGGAGCAAATGGAGTTTCTATATTTTTTGAGAAATTTCCGTACTGCTTTTGATAGTCACTGTAGTAGCTAATAGTTCCATCAGCAATGCAGAAGGCGTCTTTCCCCCACAGCCTTGCTGCCACTGGTTGTTTACTGAGTTCTTGATGACAGCCGTTCTTACTGTAGTAAGATGAACCTTCTGGGTGGTTTTGATTTGCAGCTCTCTAATGGCCACAGATGCTGATTGCTTCCCCGTGTAGTTATTTTTCACATTTTCTAAAGGTCCGTTTTACCCGTGGTCTCCCACGCTAGACGTGTACACAAATGCATGTCCATAAACGGTCTGAAAGCATGCTTCCTTCAAGTTTTCTTACAATAAGGCACATAGACCCATGGCTATCAACTCACAGGATGAAGGGAAGGGAAGAGCCTGTGAAATACAAGGTCATTCCATGATACTTGTTAAAGCACAGAGAACGAGGCATGATTTATGACCTTTAGATAAGTAGAAAGACCATAAAATGGGATCGTTTTTCGGTGTTGGGAAGAGAATAGGTTCAACTGTGAAAGCAGACAAGCGGGAATATAGCCAAGAAGTAAGGAGGTGATAAGTAGAGGGAAAATTCTAGGAGGAAACATGGAGAGTGAGGGAGCTGAACAAACCACTTAGCAAAATTCTTGATGGAACAGGTCAGGGTGACCAGGCAGTATCTGACTGGGACCCAGTCAGACACAAGAGTGAGCAAATACAGAAAGCAGAAGCTTTTTCCTAAAACTGGATTTACAAGGAAGAGCACAGACGAGCCCATGAGAAAGTTTATTGCTGCATCTGAAAAAAAAAAATCTTTGTAAGATCATATTGTGCTCTAACAGGAAAGCAGGGGTGATGTCTGAGGTTCAAAGGGGGACTTGGAAGTACAATCTGCAGCTGTTTGTTCCGAAGGAATAGCCTAGCCTTTATTTTATTAGGAGTATAAAAAGCTAGAGAAGAGGGAGTTGAGTTGTCCTTTTTTAAAATGAATGTGTTTTCTTCCTGCCTCATTGACCCTGTAGACCTCAATCTGGCTGTGTCCCACTGTGAAGTCAGACTGCTTGAAGGCAGGATAATGTGTGCCGGCCGGGAGAAGACAGACCTCAAGATACATCCAGGTATGACTCATTCCAGGCTCTGAGATTGTGTTTAAAGAGTCAGGCAACTACTTCGTTTTGGGTTTTTCTGGTCCTGGCACAGATCCTTCATAGTACTTCAGTGGCACTTGCAGTGACTGTTTTATATTCCCTATATTTACTCTGCCTTTTGACCATTTTATTATTGAAAAAACTTACTTGCATCATTGTTATTGCTGAACCTTTTGGTTTCTGTACTTTTCATCAAATATGAAATAAAGTTCAGGAAAATGTTTCAAACTTAAGTTTCTATTTTTCTTTAGATAATCAAAAAAGTATTTATTAGAATACCTCTGCAAATCTTATCTACAGAGTATCTACCCCAGAACTGTTATTAAAATCCTTTTATATATATATATATATATATATATATATATATATATATATATATATAATGACATGTATATAAATAAAATATATCTATTTGAGAAAGAAAAAAGAAAAGAAGCAAGATGTGTAAATTGTACTGCCTCCAGAAATAAGGGGTTGTTTTTTCCTCCAATTATATTAAGAAACATAATTTTTATGTTATATACTCAAAGGGGCAAAAATGAAAGAAAATAATACGAATTGACCAATTTGTTTAATAACTCTTTATTGTGGTTTGGATCTGGAACGTCCTCCAAAAGTCTTGTGTATTTGGATGTTATGTATGATTTATGGAACCACGTGGTGTTGGGAGATTGGGGCCTGGTCTGGAAGGATGGATTACCGGTGTGTAGATTGGATTACAGACATGTAGTGGGGAGTTACCACAGCTTTCATATCAGGAAGGGGCAGAAAACTGAGGTTGGACTGGAGACAGGACACTGGGACAGGCCTGGAAAAATAAATGCTTCCATCTTCCTTATGTGACTAGACTGACTTGCCTTAGCTTGGGTTTTTGTTAGCAAAGTCATGAGGAACTGCCTCCACCTCTGCCTCTGCCATCTGTTTCCACTGCTGCCCGCTGTCTGTGAGTGGACTGTGGCCTTCTGAAACTGTGAACTAAAATAAACCTTTCATCCCCTAAATTTGTGAATGTTGGGTATTGAGTCACAGCAATGAAAAAGTAACTAAGACAGAAATTGGTACCAAGAGTGGGGTTGTTGCTGGGACTTCACCTGATCATGTGGTTTGGAAGCCTTTGGAGCCTGTCTATAGGAGGCGTTTGGAAAGGTTTGAAAATGCCGACTGGAGAAGCCTTGGAGTGCTCTGAGCCAAGCTTGATGGGAGATCTAGTCAGAGCTCAGAAGACTAGAACGCTAATAGAAGTGTGCTTTGAAAAGGCCAGGCTCATGAAGTTTCAGGTGCAAAGGAGAACTATATTGGCAAGTGGTCAAAACCCATGCATGCTATGCTCTGGCAGAAAACTTATTGGTGTTATGCTTTTGTCTAACATTCTGCCAGAAACTAAGATTAAGGGTGGTGGACTACTTAATCTGGTGAAGAAAATCTCAAGGCAGGCCAATATTTAGGTTCCCACTTGGGTACTGTTTTACTGTTTGCAGCTTTTAGCCAACTCTATGGCAAAAGATAGGAGACAATGGCAGAAAAAACAGATGTAAAAACGCTTGCAGTTTGGAGTGAAAAAGCACGTGGCTGTTCAACAGACTAACATTAAAAAGAAGCCAGGTAGTCAGAATCAGGACTGCGGGAAAGAGGCCTTGAGGGTGTCTCAGGAATCACCAAGATCCCATCCATTACCAATTAAAGGGTGCAAAGACAAAAGATCTTGTCCTGTGAGGAGCACCCCAGGGCTCTCTTCAGGGTCCAAGAGGGAAGTGATTGCCAGAGTCCAGCTCCCTGGAGTTCAGTAATCCAGGCACTCAGAAGCTGCTGCAGCCATGGCAAAAGAGTGCCGGACTACTGCTCAAGCCGATGAGAGAGCGTGGCAATGTCCATGCAGTCCTGGCTTTACAGGTGTGCAGAGTGCAAGAGTTGTGGGTTCGTGGAGGCTTCCCCCCAGATTTCAGAGGAAGGCCTCGGAGGCCAGGCAGCGTGCCCCTGGGAGGGCAGTGCGTGAAGTTGTGAAGCAGAAGCCTAATGTGAAATGGAGAGCACGAAAATTTGGAGAAGCCAGGAGCATGGATAGTCAGCTGAGAAACGCAGCGGGCCGTGAGTGGATCCAGCCCACCAGACAGAAGATGAAGGCGGCATCCACCAGGCACACTGTACGGGTGAGGCCACCCACCACAGTTCATCCCCATCACAGTTTTCCCCAGTTGCTGGACATAGAGCCACAGGATTTAACCCTTGCCCTGCTAGGTTTAGACCTTGTTTTGGTCCAATTGCTTTCTATCCTCTTATTCCTCTTTTTTTGGAATAGAAATGTGCCATTGGGTGTTGGAAGTATTTAACTTCTATTTGATTTTCACAGGAACTCACAGCTAAGAGTTTGCCTTGTAGCTCAAAGGTGATTTTGGACTTTTTATTTATTTATTTATTTTAGCGGTACCAGGACTATAAGACTGGCAACGCCTAGAGAAAAACCAGATGTATTTTGCTTGGGGATATGGACGCGAGTCTTTTGGGGGCCAGAGGTAGAATATGGTGGTTTGGATCTGGAATGTTCTCCAAAAGTCTCATATAATTGGACGTTATGTCTTGTTTATAGAACCACATGCTGTTGGGAGATTGGAGCCTGGTCTTGAAGGATGGATTCCAGGTGTGTAGATTGGATTACAGGCATGTAGTATGGAGTTACCACACCTTTCCTACCCAAATGGGGAAGAAAACTGAGGTTGGACCAATGATGGGCTCCTGGGATGGGCCTGGCAGGATAGATATATAAGCTGCTTCCTGTCTTCCTTATGTGAGTAGACTGACTTTTCTTAACTTAAGTTTCTGTTAGCAATGTAATGAGAAGCTGCCTTTACCTCGAGACAGAAATAGCATGAAAGAAAGCCCTTGGAACAGGGAGGGTGTTCAGTTTAGCCAAGAAGGAAAGAGAGAGAGGAGGATGCTGGGACACGAAAGGACCTTTCCAGGCCATGCTCCCTGTGACCCACCTCCTTCAAGAAGGCTCCACTGCCTAACAGCACATTCAGCTACAAACTCATTGGTGGATCAGCCCACTGATGGATTTAGTGTCCCCACGAGCCAGTCACCTTAGGCAAGCTGTCTCGTCTATGAACTCATAGCCCTCTAAGGACATTTTCAATCAAGCCGTATCATTGCTCTTGAGCCAGTGATTCAACTTCTCTGAGTTTCAGATTTTGTACTAGAAAATTTAGTGACATAATGAATTTTTAATATCTTCTGCTTGTGTTGGGCCAGAAGGCTAAACAGAATGGGAACAGATGACAGTCAAAATGTTAACAAGAGATACTTTTTTTGAAGTTTAGGATGGACTTAAACTCTCTGGGTAACCCAGAATAACTTTAAATTCACAGAAATCCTTCTTCCTCAGTAACCCTAGTACTGGGATTACAGACATGCAGCACCATACCTGGCTTATGTGGTGCTGGGGAGTCCAACTGAGGGCTTTGTGCTTGGTAGGCAATTGCTTTAACCACTGAACTATACCCCAGTTCCATCTGGCCTGTCCACTGTGTAACAGGAGGAACAAAACAACCTTCGAACCCCTGTGCAGTTCTGCATCGCCAGCTTTCTCCGAATCTTTAATAAATCTTGTTCATTGCTCTTAAGCTGGACTTTTTTTTTCTTTGGTGACAGTGAAGATAAGGGACTCAGTATCTTCACTAAGTTAAATCCAGTGCAGAGACAAAGAAACAACTGCAAGATTCAGAATAGAAGATAAGTCATCAGCAGTCAGGAAGCTAGAACCACGGAAGGCTTGAAGGACACAAGACTCTTGGGAATTCAGACAAGATTTCCTGAGAATGATTTTGGATTCTCTGCAAAGTACAAAAGGAAAGTTTGTTGAGAATATAAATAAGAATCATCAAAATTTAGCTTATGAAACAATACAAAATGTTTGATTGACACATGGAAGAGAAACAAGACAGCAACTGAGAGGATTAATGAAGTATAAAGTCTGATTGAAACAAGGCAGGAAAATCTGCAAGCAGATGTCCCGGGGTGGGCTGCAATAGGTCTGCTACAAGCACTGCACTCTGAAAAATGGTGAAGTATCTGAGATATTTATCACATTGGGGAGCCAAGCAGGTAAAATTCAAAGTTTGTACTTATACCAGAAAACGGGTTAGGCCCAAAAGGCCTGTGGCACAGTTAGCCGCAGGAGTGCCCGCATGTTTGCACCAGCATTGAAGGCCTTATGTCTTCTGCAGTGTGGCATGTACAGCCCTAGTAGATACCGCAGGCACACGTGTCCTTATATTGAACTTTCGGAACACACTATTTTATAATATGCAATAAACATAGTAGGCGTTTCTCCCAGTGGGAGACACTGTCTCTGTTTTCTAAGGCTGTTCGTTAGACAAACCTCCATGAAAAGATTATCCACAGAAGATAGTCCATGTCTCACTAAGAAGACACACATATGTAAGAGACACCTGAAAAACCTGTCCCCTCGGGCAGTTCATGAGGGTCTCAGTCAAATGTAAGTGTCTGAGATCAACACTGGTTTGGCATTTTGATCTGAATATGTGTCATAAATCATGATCTTTATAATAACTTTGGTCTATGGAGACATTGTTATGAGTATAGGGTATGGGAAGGCAATTGGCTACAATAATATGATGCTGATCTTCAAGGATATAGATGTTCATATTCAATAACAGCAAAACGAAAGGGAGGACTGAGGAAAAGAGCAACAATCAGAATGAAATCATTGAATCATTATGTTAGGTTTATGGAGGGAGGTACAAATGGCCAGGAGACATTCTGCAATGAATTATACTGTGTGTAATTATAAGGATTCTAGTCCAAATCCCAATACAGTTTTCAGAGTTGAGTTGGATTCAGACGGTGTCTTTTAACGCTGCCTACTTTTTCTAAGGCAAGTGGTCCATTCTAAATTGGTGACAAGCCAAGTCTTTGTTTTATCATGCTGGACTCTCAAGAGAGGCCCTCAACTTTTAAAGGGATCTGGCTGAGCACAGTAATTCATACCTGAGTCCAAGCACTCTTGAAGGCTAAGGAAAGATCACATATCTGAGCCCAGCCTTGAGCAACTTTTGCAAACTTGTTTCAAAAAAAAATGCTGAAACAAAAATCAGTACAAAGGCTCTGGGTTCAGCCCCCACTGCCTAGTGGGGGAAAGTGTATAGGAACCTAAGATGAATTGTAGAATAAACTGAATGCTGAATGAAGATGGTGACTTACACATATGCCAACTTTTAATCGAAGAATTGCCTAGCCTTCTCATTAACATTTGACATCCCCTTTGACTTGCATACTAATTTAAAAACTGTGCTAGTTGTCAACTCTTGATAATTAAAGGAATTCCTATAACAATTAAATTACTGACTTTTACTGAAAAAAATCAGAAAAAGAAACTTTATAACATATGAAGCTTACATTATTCAGTGGCAAAATTTGGGCTGCCTCACTCAGGTAGACCCAGTGATGTTCTCACTTGATAACAATTGCTGACACTTACGTTGTTCCCCAAAATCTAGAGATATAATGTCAATTACCATTATTCACACAAGTTTTTCTTTTCAATCTCTATGTTAGAGGTAGTTCCACTGGTTTGGCTTAGCAGTCTACTTTACAAATTCCTCTTACTTCTTCTAAACTTTGAAAGACACTAACTGGAGCTAAAACCAAGGGTATCTTTTACTAGGACCCAAGTAACTGGGATTTGGAGAAGCCTGGATATCACGCACGAGGATGTTGATAGAATGTTGGCAATGCAGAGTGCAACATGGAACCTGCTGTTCTATTGAGGAAGATAAGGCTTGCTATAATTACATAAATTTGCATTATTTTTCAAGAGCTATGCATTTTCCTAACAAAGAAAAAGTATCCACCTTGGCTTAAGTTCAGTGTTTAACTTTCAAGTGAAAATCTAAAATAGCTTTCTGACCAGATCAGGGCTCTACCATCTTGTCTTTCTACGCTTGCCACACCTGGGGGAGTATCAGCCGTGATTGTATCCTAACAGTCTGCTGCCTCCGTAGAGTGAGTGGGCAGCTTGGGATGTAGCCTAGATTAGCTTCACTAGCCGTCCTCCCACGTCGTACCCGTCCTTGGTCCCGAGCTTATGAGCCACTGTGGAGTGCATTAGGCCTGTTCTATTATCTCTAGCTCAAGGAATCTTTGTTCTTATCGCAGAGCCTTGTTAAAACTTCCCACTGGTATGTAGGTGGTATTCGGCTGATTATAAGTTTTCCGTGAAGAATTTAAATTTAAAACAGAACAACGGGTACAAATAATTTAGAAATGAAGACAGCAGTATTTACATCAGAGTAGTCGCCTGTAAAGACAAAGAGGAGAGCTGTCTTGTTTGCCACTACAGTACACTGAAGTTTAAAATAGACCCTAGATCTCTCTCTCTCTCTCTCTCTCTCTCTCTCTCTCTCTCTCTCTCTCTCCCTCCCTCCCTCTCTACCTCTCTCCTCCTCCCACCACCCCCCACCCCGTATAAATTTATGCAATCAAGTTCAAAAGTCTACTGTTCAAACGGTGTGGGTGCAGTAAGGGACCCAGAACCAACTCTCAAGACCAGAAGGTGGCAGCAGTGAGTTGAGATTATCAAAACCCCTTGAGCCCATCTGTCTCACCAAGGGTAGCTGCATAGACGGTATAAAATCAAACAACCAAGAGTAAAGTCTAGGGCTAAGGACCTTAAATGCATTTTAGAGGCTTCAGAAGCCCTGATAATTAAGGCCTTTTCTGTACTAAACTTAGAAACATGAAGGCTCACTCAATGGTCACAACAATAGATGTCAAATGGTGGATCTCTACAGCCACAATTATGATTATACTCAGATAAAAATTTCAAACCAATTAATTTTATAATTTTACTTAAAGTATACATGTTATAAGTAGAAGGCCTCTTATCTGATACAATCACAGATGTAGTAAGTTAATAAAAAAGTAAATAAAAAGTATGTCAATAAAAGACAAGAATTTAAAATAATGTATAACTGATATTTAATTTTAATTCAAACCTATTGCTATACGTATATACTTATATACCAATACTTTGATTATGCCTAAGATCTTTTCTCTTCTGGTTGGATACACTCAATCTCTCTGGTACTCCCCAAACAGCAAATGCATCATTTACACTCCAGTGCAGCTTACTTTAAAGTGTGGACTAGCAAACATTCAAAAAACATTCTAAGTAAAACATCAGTCTCCCTTCTCAGTCTTTTAAAATCATGTCCCTCATCTAATTCAACAGCATTTTAAATCAACTTTTAACAGTTATTTTCAAAGAGTTTTACTTGAATCTGCGTAGAAACAATAACCTTCATTTTGTACACATTTTACTTATCTACACAATACTTACCTGAACCTCACATCAAATTAAGAGATAACAGACATAACACATAGAATGAAATTCATCTGAAACATTGAAAAGAGGACAAGTGATCTATCACGGCGAGCATGCCACTTGAAAAACAGTAGAGGAGCACAGAAAACCACAGCGAGCTCTACAAGCCACCTTCCGGCAGATGGGGGGATTTTCTAGGGGGAGGGGGAGCCTCTGTAATCTGGCCTGTAATTTAGATGAAGTTAAGTGAGTTGAGGTGAGGTGAGGTGATTGGTAGCATAATTTCTCATGAAATTAGATGGAATCTGTAGTTGGAGGTGGTTCAGAAAGGCTCCAGTTATGTATATCACATTAGAATCAGTCCCCTTGCTTAATAGCTCTGCTCAGTCTTCCCATACAGCAGCCAATATGAGCCAGTTAAGGTGAAAGTGATGTCTTGGCGCTGGGTTCAAGCTCTCCAGTGGTTCCATCCCACAGGGCAACAGCCAAGGTCTTGAAACTGATCTAGAATATCTGATGTGACCTGCTTTGTTTGCTTTGCTTTGCTGTGGTTCGTCTCGGTTGGCTTCGTTTGCCTACTTAGCTGCACCTCCCACGTCTGATCTGTTCAGCTCCAGCTCAGAGCCTTCATCCTGTCCGTATTCTGCCGGAAGAGCTCTCTCCCAGGTATCCATCATGGCTTCCCCTTTCACCTCCCTCAAATCTTAGTAAAACAACAACATATCTTGACAACTGTCGTGGAACTTTTGTCCAAGATTACGACTCCCAAAATATGCCCAAATTATGTCTAGTTCTTTGAATTTGATTTTGATTTTACTTTTTAGCCCTTATTACTGTCAATCTAACACACCACAAAGGTCGCTGAATTTTTGATTCTCCACAATGTAAACTGCATGAGAAAAGAATTTTCACACATTCTGTAAGTTTGTCTTCCTAACCACAATAGTGCCTAGAATAAAGAAGATATACAATAGTATTTGAAGAGTGAAACTAATTTAATACACATTTTTTAATCATTCCCAATTTCTACAAAGCATATGAATTATTTCATGGTGAAAATCAAGGACTTACTGAGTACTCGTGCTCTACAGAAAAGATTCTGGAAGAAGAAAAAAGTTATTAATCATACATTTCTATAAACTAAACTAAGATACAATTTTTCTCTATTTTGATGTAGTCATGCATAGTAAGTTTTGAAATGTAATTAAATGTTAATTGACTTCCATCTCTTAGTAAGACATTTCCCTGAGGGCTCCTGTCACCTCACAGCATAGTAATTTTCTTCTCACATATAGACTTTGTCTCTTTATGAGTTTTCAAATCCTCTGTTGAACATATCTCAAAATTAACCTAAGTTTGGAGGGTGAAAGAATGATGTTGATGTGAATTTTTCAATTTACACAAGGATTGTTAGTCTTGCTATGAGAACCATCACATTCCACAACCCAGCCGTTTATTTTCTTTAGTAAGTGGTTGTCGCTGGCCTATGTCCAACCGACAGCAGGCTGCTTTCTGTGCAAAGAATAGAAACCAACACAATGGAAGTGGATGAAACAGTATCTTCAAATCCCAATAATAGGAAAAGAGAAGCCGTGAAATTTGTTCAGTATATGCGCCTGTAGAGATTCTTCATTACTAGTATTCAAAATGCACCACAGAAATGAGTAGAAAGTCAGTGCAAGATAGTTCAGCAGTCGCCTAGATGCTTTGTTTTTCTCTGGTTCGCCTTTTCTCCTTCAGGAAGAATTTGTCATGTTCTCCTTAGTGAATTCAATACTAATATTTTTGTGATTAAACTTTAGAGAGCACATCTTACTCATCTTTGTCGACTTCACATTAGACGTTTATACAACAAATGGCTTAATTTTAGTTATACATAGATAAAAATTCTAAATATTAAATATGCTATCTAATCTTTCAGAATGTATTTTAATGCAATATATTAATATTGAAATATTTTACTCAATACAAACATATAGCATACATTGAGAATTTAAAAAAATCATTGCCAAGAAGTATATTAGAAATTCAGACTAATTTTCTTATGGTTACAGATCATTATCATAAGGAGAAAAATATTACAATTAGGAAATCAAATTTACTGTTCAGCGAAGTGACTGATTAAACTTAACACATTGAAAATCTTCCTGCTGAATTTCTTAAATGTGATAGCTGATTTTCCAGCTGTTTCTGTAATGAGCTAATTGCAAACTAGTCATTCTTAGGGAGTGTGGAGTAATGAGGCCATGTACCTGCAAGGGTCCTAATTGACCCCCATGTTCTCGCTCTCTTCTGGGCAAAAAATAGGAATGTAGGCATGTGCTTTGCATTTCCTCTCAACCAACTTCTGATTTCTCAAAGATTCTGTCTTCAATGGTGACTTAGAAGAGAAAACTTACCTCATAAATTATTTTTTTAAAAAGCATTAGGCACTGTCAAAGTGTTGCAGCAAATCTGAAGAGTGCAACTTGGCGAGCCTGTTGTCCACTCCCGAGCTCTCAGTCCCTCATTTGGGACATAAAGAGACCAAGAGGGCTAAATGGCTCCAATTTGGAGATCTGATTATTTACTGCCACCAGTACCATGGATCTGCAAGATGGCCGCCACTGGGGGTTGAGAAGGGGAGTGATGGGATATATTTCTGACTGGCTGCTCTGAGCGGATTCCACCACGAGGGAGCAGAACAGACGTGGGTAAGTGGCTGGAAGACTATTTCACCTTCCAGTTGACTGATGAGGGTGGCTCTGACTCATCAGATGTGAGTAGATCTCACATAAGGCTTCCATTTAGGAATATGCTAACCATGGAGATGACAAAACTTGCCAAAATGTTTGATGTGAAGAGTGAAGGAAAGATAAATTTGTATGTAAGTAATCATCATTAACTAAGAGAATAGTAATATATTTCTAATCACTCATGGTTTTATTTGTGTTTGTATGTCAAAATAGTTTTTATGTATTATCAATACCTAATTTAATCCTCAAAATTAAACCATGAAGTGGGCATTATTTTTCTCCTACTTTATAGGTGAATCATATATATATATATATATATATATATATATATATATATATATATATGACTTGCTCAAGTTCAAAAGCAGCTGATTTATGATGCAGCTGATAAATGGACAAAACTTATCTGGTTCTAACATACGCATCAAACTGACCTTATAAAACAACGGGAAGGCTGTGCTTTCTGAGAGGGAAAACAGGATATTGAGGGGGAACAAGTGAATATTTTATTTCTTATGTTTGAACGCTGACTTTAAAATATTTTTGGAAAAAGTAAATAGCTACTCAATTCTCTGTTATATGTTATATATATAATGCCTGATGATATTCTAGCCTTAAACTCCTATACTTTATGGAACTAGTAAGGACTCTTCTGTTCAAACCATCCACAACTGACAAATTTTTAAAATAGTAAATACACCTTTACCAAAGCTGAGTTTGTTTTCATTTCATTATCAAGAAAGTAGCTTTCTTTATAGAATAATGATTTGCAGGATTAATTGCTGAATTTGTGTGTTGAACCTTGAAAGATGGGGAGTCTGATTTGGAAGATTCTCTTCTGTCATAGTGCTGAATAGACTGTGAGACCTTTGGGAATACTATATATATATAGTATTATTAGTATAGTATAGTATAGTATTACTATAGTATATATATATATATATATATATATATATATATATATATATACAACAAAACAAATAGAACTAGTAGGAAACACTTAAGACGCATCGGGTGAAAATAAAATAAGTGACTTCTGGTCATAAATTTTTCCTGTAAGTGTGTGTTTATTTACCTAATGGTACATCAGCCATGTTTCAAGTGCTCAATTATACTATTATTTGCATATTTGATAGCCACAAGTAGGCATCATAGGTTGAATTGAAGATTGCCTCACCTAGCCCAGTCAATTCAATTTAATAAATCATGTTCTTAATGTTGGGTAATGCGCTTTTTAAAAATCCAGAAAAATAATACTTTGTTATGTGATTCTCCTATATAAATTTGTTTACTTCCCTTAAGAATGCTACAAGGAAACTGATGTTATTGTCATATCCATTCCACAGGTAAGTAAAGTAAGGCACAGTGATGAAATATCATGAGTTGACCCTCCTGAAAGAGGTTATTCAGTACAGACAGGACTCAAGCCCACGTAGAAGGCTCTGGAGACTAGAAGTTTCAGCATATGCTGTTCTGTGCTGGTGTTAGTACTCCATTGTCAATAACAGCAAACACTGCAACGAGGACCACACGACAGGCCACAGGAGGCACATCCAGGTGCTCTGCTAAAGTTAGGTAATGTCTCCAACAACCAATCACACAAGTATTATCTCCATTTCCATGTGTGTGAACTGAGGCACAAAATGATGAATTACCAACTCGACACTGCATGACCTGCGAGAGAAAAAGTAGTAACGGAAGGGGGTATAGTCTTCTAAAAAATTCCATAACACAATTCCTAAGCAAAAAATTTCTAAAGAAAAAGTCAACCCCTGAAACTCTGGTTCAATGTTTTTAGAGAGTTAAGCAGAGATATAGATCTATTAGCAAAAACTCACTAAGAAAAATTCTGAAGGAGAGTTTCCTAATTTTAGTATATCTAATGGCTACCCAGTTAACTAAACTGTGTTATCATTAAAGCATTAAATATCTCCAGGAAGTTAAATTTGGTTTTTTTAGTAAGTACATAAAAGAATAAAAGTCAGACTTGTCTCAATATAAAAAATAATTATGAAATTTCTCCTACACAAAATCTTTTATTAAAGATTCTTTAATTGAAATGATAAATCACTAAAACCCATGATATTTTTTAAATTCCAGTTAATTTCCTCAATCGGTTATAAAATGACAAGAATTTTAATGAGTTTAAAGGATGCATAATCTTAGAAATACAGACTATGTTTTTTTTTCATTTAGAGTAGAATATGTCATAAAAACAAATCTTTGGCAAAGTTACACTTCTGAGTGTCAGTCACAACCACAGGGATTTAAAGAAAGAGAAAGATCCTGGAACTTCAAGAAGCTGAGGCAGGAGGATCACAAATTCAAGTCCCACCTGGGCAAGAGAAGTTCTGTCTCAAACCAAGAATAAGAATGGGCTGGAAATAGGGCTTTTTCTTCTTCTTCTTCTTCTTATGAAGGCTCTGTTTTCAAGATCTCAAGATCACAACAAAAAGGGAAATTGTTCACATTAAGAGAGAAACGAGGTACTGTATTACAATAGGGTTTAACTTTACATATTTAAATATATTGTAATCGAGTCCATACCTTACTCAGGAATAATGTTAAAGAACATTGACCATGCTTATTAGAAATTGAACAAATATTAATTTGGTCTTACATTACTCACACTGTCCATGTAGCAAAAACGAGTTTGTTTCAGTGCTCTTCACTTCTGTTAAAGGTGAGCTTCTCTAGTTTACTGCTTTCTTCTGTTATTAATAGCAGTGCTATTGTTTGTGAAAACATTTAGTTCTTCAAAGCATCTTCTTCGTCTACCAACAGCCTGTCCATGGCAAACACACCAAGGACTAGGAAAGGTGACACATCACCGTGGCTACTCGTTTTCCTTTGTTTTTTAATCTTTAGCCATAGTTTACATTTCACTTTTCAAAATTATGTACTTCATAGATATTAAACAATTATACATTGTTCAATAGTCTTAAAATGCTAATATTAATTTAAAAATTGTATTGGGAAGACTGGAATTTAGTCACTTGAGCGTCCTTAAAATTAATATCCCCATTACATGTTAGCTTAGAAGGTTTCTCAGGTCTTTCTTGTGAAGATAAACTTTTGACTGGGCATAAATATGCAACTAATAAAGTTGAATGCAGGGGCAGGTAGTCAGTTATGGTGGGAGAATTCAAGTTTAGGACTCAAAACTAGAAAAATATAATAAAATCATTAATACATGATCCAGGTGCAGTGGCGCATACCTGTCATCCCAATATTTTTTGGATAGAGGTTGAGGCTGAGGCAGGAGGCGTGCCATGGGTTGGAGGCCAGTGTAAGTTGCATAAGTGAGTTCAGGAACAGCCTGGATTATAGAGCAATAGCCTATCTTCAGATAAGTAAATAAATCATCACTACATCTCAATTAGTGAATTCTTTGTGGCCAGTAGAAAAATGACCCTATACATTTTCTATTTAAATAGTACTTTTACTTTGAGAGCTATTTTATTTGTAGCTAATGGTCAAAAGATAGAAAATAGATCCAAAATGAATCATTCCTTATGTCAGTTTCACTGCTCAAATCATCAAAACTTCAAGTATTTTATTCTTGTGTCTCAGTATTTAAAGCAAAAGTCTCAACACCAGCAAGTTTGGCTCTTGCTAAATATACCCTTTCATTCGCTTCAAAGGCAAACCTTACTGTCTTTAAAAAAGCTCGTTCCATACTTCACACTAATATTAGAGAATGCAGACGTATTTCTTGGACCACTGCACATTTAAATTTCCACCCAAATGAGCCTGAAGCCATCGAAACTTAATAGAAAGCGATGGGATGACCTAATCTCTTTTTCTCCTGAAAACTCTGTTTAGTAGATGTGGGTGTGGCGCAAGCAGCTCACAAATAACTTGGGAAGGCTGCGTGGCAGTGGCACGCTACTCTGGTAATGGGTGACGAGAGGCGCGGAGGGTCCCCTGCTCCTACAGAACGGTGATACAATTGCCAAAGAGCAGTTACACCCCTGTAATGTGATCGCCTCCCAACATATATTGTTGCTGCAATAGAACTGCCATCGCCCAGAGTAACTGCTTGCCTTGGTCCATTTTTCTGTTCCTCTAGCAAAACTACCCGAGACTGTGTAACTATAAAGAAAAGGGGTTCATTTAGCTCGCAGTTGAAGAGATTGGAAGTTCACATCGCATTTTGCTGTCTTTGGGGCGGGCCACTAGTTGCATCACCTCATAATGGATGGCGCCACAGCCGGGATACGTTTCTAAGGAAGAGCTCACATGGTGAGTCGGGAATCCAGAGTGAGGACTAGGGTTATTCTTTTTCATTTTAAAAAATAATAATTCATTCTCATCAAAACTAACTGGGGTTTCTGGGAGCGACAGAACCACATCGAAGCACAGAAGCACAGCTCCCATAAGGACCTCCCATGAGGCTCCGTATCTTAAGGTCCCATCTCCTTCCTAACAGCGGCACCCTGTGGACCAAGCTTCCAACATCCTCGGAGTACAAATCAACCCCAAACCATAGTGCTTGTCACAGTCCGCCATCCTTTACGGTCAGTTTTAAATTACTGACGGAGTAGTCGGCACTTTCTCCTTTCTTCCCCAGTCCACAAGTCGCTGTCTGCTCCTTTCTCCTGCCATCTCTCATTTGACTCTTACTCCATGGTAGAGTTTTTCTTAACACACCCCCAGTCCAATCAGTATCTGACTTATTTTCCATCAAAGTTGGCTCTTTTGGCCAACTATTTCCTTGCACAGCTGTTCCATTTTACACAAGAATGTGACATGTGACGGTCAGGCTGTGTCAGAATTCTTTCTCCTCTTTTCCTCTAGGTGTGGGCTAGCCCCACGCCTGGAATTGGGTCGCTGTGGCAATATGACTACGGTAAATACTTGTGTTACTAAATCCCAGGACTCGATATGGCAAACACCTTGTACAATTTGCTTTCCTCTAAATGAAAGACAGACGTGTATTAAAATTTAACTTAGAAATAAACACAATAATTTCTTTTTGACAACCATACCCAGTCAATTTCCAATTTGCAGTTAGCATCTTGTGCATTTAGTCCATCTTCTCCCTTCAGGAAAACCCCACTACATGGGAGAAAAAAAACATATATATATATATATATATATATATATATATATATATATATATATATAATCCTTTAACCTGGCATCCAGATTGGAGCTGAGAAAGAGAACTTACAAAACGAAAAAAAGTTTGCGTACTGGAATCGAAGGGGTCAATTCCCAGAATATGTAAGAAATTCAAACAACTTTAAAAAGTGGGAAAAAAATCTCACAATAAAACAAATTATCTGATTTTTTTTTAAAAAAAGTGAGTTAATGACCTAAACAAGCACCTCTAAAAAAGAGAACATACAAATAAATGGACGACATTTTTTAAATGCCTAAAGAAATACAAATCAAAATGAAAGTGATACATTATCCCATCCTGAGAAGAAAAAAAAAATGCTGTTGAGCCTGTATTGAAAGGGAGAACTTTTAGGAAATGCTGATGGACCATTATGGAGGTGCCTCAAATAACTAAAAATAGAATTACCATATGATCCAACAATTCCACTAATAGGAATATGAGGTATGTTCAAGAAACATATAAAACATTTAAAAATTGTGATTAAAAAATATTGTCATTGATTCCCCTCAAAATAATCTCCCTTCCTTTGAACGCACTGCCCTCACCGTGTTTACAGCTTTCTGAAGCAGTTCTGGAAGTTATCTTGAATTTATTTGAAACACTACAGTTTCTTTCAAATAAAAACATTGCAGTATGTTCTAATCCATCTTATTCCTGAATCTGCCATGAATGTTTCTGGCTTTTCCCGCAAAGTCCAAATGACCGTGAAAGACAAGCATGGTGAATAGATTGAAAATGTTAAGGCAGACATAACTAGGAACATAACTAAAGACACTCCCAGAAGAGGATGGACTTCCATGACTGCTTCAGAAAGGGTCAAGAAAAAAAGAAAAAGTGATCAAAGTGACGAGGAATACTTTGGGGGAGATGGGGAGAGTTAATGACAATATGTCTTTTACTATATTTTTTACCTTAACATATTTACTACGTTTTCATGCATACCTCATGAATGCATCAATAAAATTGCATTTGCAATGGCATGGAACTAAAATTGAAGTGAATTCCTAAAATGATAATTATATATTTCTAATTAACATTCTCAAATTTATATATGCATTTACTAATTTAATGCCAATAGCACCTAACATTTAGAACCGGCTCCTCAACTTTTTTTTTTGTCAAGTGGATCATCTATTCAAAATTCTGCAAAATTCGTTTTCTCGGAACTGCCAAATCCAGTTGCAACTTCTAACCAAAATTAAAATCAAGATACCTAAGCTGTTCTAAATAATAGAGTATGGTGGGGAATGATCTGAATAGGGTGCCTGTAGCAGGTTTTTTAAATAAAAGAAATAACATTATACGAGAGCTTTCTCAAACACTTTGTAAGTCAAGACCTTCTAAATATAAATATAAATATATGGATATAGGTATAGATCACTTTACACACAGAGGTAGAGTGTTAAGCATAATTGAATTCTCAATACAAGTTCTTTTTCAAAAATTTTCTTCGAGTCTTTTCTATTAAAAATTTAGCACTCCCTTTCTCCTTTCTAGCCAGGGGTGCAACAAAGCAATGTTCTCTCCTGAATCGTAAAATTTTATTGCACCTTATGAGCAGCCTGGGGCGCCTCAGAGAAGGCAGGGCGTGCACTGCGAGCAGTGTCCAATGAGCACACTTCTCTCTTACTTACAGAATTCTCTTTTGGTTTTTGCTGTCGAAAATACTGAGTACTGATCTGTCCCTTCAACAGTTCAGTGTGCCCCGTCCCAGACCTTATGTCCACGCGTATGCTTCGGAATCTCCGTGGGTAAACGGCTGGAAAGGCAGATCGTGCCGTGGCTGTTGCCCCGTTTTGCTGGGGGGCAGGCTTTCATCTACAAGGGCCATGCTGGGATTTTTTTCCCCTGGCTACAGTTCTTGGCTTAAGGACGCTGTGAGAACTGCCCTGTGAGTGTACCACTCGATTTCCCTTTCTCACTGCCTCTTTCAGACCCCGCGTGTGGGTGTTTTATTTGTGGTGACCTCACCTCTCTGGATGCAGTATGTCTCTGGGGGCTCATTTCCTGCGTTGATTCCTGCCCAGTAGTTTTTCATGGAACTGTAATTTTTAATTGGACTTGAAAAGAAGAGGTAATAGAACTGCAGGAGGTTCAAAAACCATCAGCCTTGCAGCAGGACAAACAACCCTGTGGTTTTTTGAGGTGAGACACCCTGAAGAGATCGGTACAGAGCATGGAGAAAAATTATTTTTAAGCTATGTCGAGGTAAACATATTCCCACCTCCGTGGCTGTGGGCTCTGGCTGATGATTTCAGTTAAATGTCAGACGCCTTGTTTTCCTCCAAGACTCTCGTGGTGTTAGTCTAACACTCCGCATCTGCTATGTTTTGAGGAATTTTTTCTTTTTTTTTTTAATCATCCGCCGTGTTTCGTGGTGTTTTGACAGGAAAGCTGACGAAGTGCCTTGTGTGTCGCTAGCTGTAAATCTGAACCCTTGTTGATTCTCACTTGACAGGCACACGGCCTTGGGAAGAGCACGTGATCTTTTCAGGCTGTAGTTTTAGCCCGTAGAATGAAGATAACAATATGTACCTTTTAGGTTATTGTAAGTATTAAGTAAAGTAAGATCTGAGAGCTTCTAACAAATGGCCCGTCTTGCTGTTTGTCTTAGTTAATAGCAATTCAGATGATGATGATGATATGATGATGACGTCATAAACAGTGGCAGAGCCACGATAGAATTTAATAATTTAACAAATATCTGTAAAGGAAAGGAAACCCTTATTTGAAAAGGCATCAAGATATGGCCACAGCGGCCCATTTTAGGGATGAGGAGCAGCGCTAAAGAGCGGTGACTTTAGAGGTAAAGTGAGTCAGATGCACACGATTAAACCTGGTTTCTCTGATATGGGCAACTCAGAATACAGGCACTCTATGGAACCAAATGGGTGTGACAGTGAGAGTCAGGGGTGATGGGGAGGGGACGGGATTATAATTTGATGTGGTATATATGTGCATGAAATTCTCAAGCTCATTGAAACAATTGTTCATTGCATACATACATATATATATATATATATATATATATATATATATATATATATGAATAAAAATGGAGAAAAAAGAAAAAAGACATCATGTTAGAAAAATAACTTTATAAAAACAGAACTGTTCCTCAGAACTGCTGGTGATAATACTGTCACCAGGTTGGAGGACATGACTGGACAATTGTCCCCACAATGACAGTATGATGGCTCTGTTTCCTGATAGCTGCATAACCGGATGCTTCCGTTTGAGAGGTGGCTAACCTTCCTAACCAACAGATAGGCAGTTTCACGAGCTTGAAATTGCTAGCAATCTACCTGATGCCATGGATAACATGGAAAAACATTTTTTTTCAAAAACACAATTTAAATGTGATTATCCCTTAATACATCCCTCACAATGCCCCATGATATTATGTGAATTTAGAGGTTAAGTAGCATAGGACAGGTGAGGGCTTAGCATACAGGGAACAGTCTCATTATCTTTAGTGAAACTTCTGATATTAAAATATTGTGGTTTGAGACTAACAAGCTATCAAACAAAATTAAGGGGAAATCCCATTGGCAGTATCTAGAGTTAATTAGATACTGAGTATTTAATGGCACTTTGTAAAACAGGAACATCCATAATTTCATGGAAATTGTTTTGACAGCTTTAAGTCATTCTAAATAATATCTATATTCATTTTTCAAGTCAATTTTCCTTTCAGAAAGTAAAGCAAAATCATTTGCAGCCTGGTTTTCTGTTATTCCGACATTCCTGTGTCCAAAATACCTACTGTGTGATGTCCTGAAGTATATATTTATCCTTGACATATTTTGTGAAACATCAACAAGGAGTATAATTTTAGCATGCTGTACATACAGCAATATCATTTTTGAGACTTCTCTTAAAAATCAAATTCTTACATTCTTCCTCAATAAATAGTAAAATAGTTGAGAAAACGTCTAACAATATATATAAGCAAACAGGAAAATTAAGACGCAATGGCTCTACTGGCCTTACACACTGTTAGCGTCTCATTTCATTTAAGCATGAGTTTTGGGCCAACATTAATGTGACAATGGAAGACATTTCCTTAGAGATAGTAAGTCCAATCGGTTGTTAAATTGCCAGCACTTAATTTTAGTTGGAATAAAATCTACATGTGACAATTTGCGATGACGTAGACCCGTTTCACACAGATTTCCCGTGCTCTCCAATAACATGTGCCTACCAAGAGCTGTGAAAGGTCTGACATTTCACACTACTTGAAAGCTAAGCTAGCCACAGTTTCGTTGATGCTGCAGAAGACGCAAGCTTCTCCTTTTAGAGTCAAAAACCACTGCATTATTCATTTTAAGACAGGAGTCAGATCAGCATTTGTGCCAGTTCCCTGAGTTCCAATACCCACAGAATATTAACAGACAGGACCGGGTGATACCTGCAGACATAGCAGGTCGCCTCACAGAAGAAGAATTCTGAGTTCAGGGAATTCAAGTCTCTTCTAGTGAGCAGTAAGGAACCCTGCCCTTTGCTCTGGAGAGGAAGCTAAGATCTTTAATGGGACCTTGTTTTTGTTTACAAAACGTGCAGAAATGTGGGAGACCTGACAGAGAATTATATCTCAACCCTCTGATGAACACTTTTTTCTTTCACTCTCTCCAATTTTTAACTTGAAAGTTACTTCTAATTTCAATTTTAAAAAAAAATTCTACTATTGATACTCAGAATAAAGGATACTAAAAGCTTTGAGGGCACACCATGTTTTACTTGCCAATTCATCTGTGTGTTCATTTATTCAACAAAAATATTAAATATGTATTAAGGGCTGGGCATAGAACAGACAATTTCATGCAAACCAATTTTTATTCTTGTGAAATATAGACTCTGTCGTGGAAAAAATAGAACTATATAATTCTAAGTATATATTTCCTGTTCTAAAAATATTTTGATTTTTAAAAAGCTAACAGCAGAGCCTCTACTGTAGTCCCTGAGCCAGTTTGACACAGAAGTTACCATGGAAAGACTCTGACTTCGCTGGGACCACCACATCACAAGGAGGCCCCAGGCAGCCAGCCATTCCAGGTGTGTGAACGTGAGCGCTGCGTGGTGTGGCCAGTCCAGGCAGCACTTCACAGAACCCTGTTCCCTGACCCCACCAACTGCATCTGGTTGAGAGTCTCCAAGTGTAGGCAGCTGAGCTGAGCTGAATCGTGGCACAGAAGCCTGACAGATAAAGCAGTGACCACACAGGGGACACCGGGGGCCTTGGTCTCTTTTGTCTTTTTGGCTGTGACACCTTTTCGGACCTTCTGAGATTAAACGGGTCAACAGGTCAAGTCACTTGTATTCAGGTGGCTGAAGTCAAAACCAGGATTGGTGCAATTAAAGGCTCTGGGAACAGAAATTACAGCAAAGCCCAGACATTTCACCAGACCCAGAGTCAATAATCCCAAACCCTTCCGTGGAATGTGGCGGCACAGTGCAATTCTCCTTGGGATTACAGTCTCCGGAAGTAAGAGGCAGCAAGGAGCCACCCACAGCGCCTGAAACCAGGACATGCCAGCTGTAGAAATTCAGAGGGAAGCCCTGAATATGTTGAATTTCATTCCTCAGCCCTTCCCTACTGTGAACCCAGATGTGTCCCCACACTGTAGCCAAGAGCCTGTGCTTCCATCACCCCACTTCCTTCCTTAATCTTTTAACCGATAGATAAATTTGTGTATATTTATGGCATGCAACATAATATCTTAAAAGGCAAATGTTATAAAAATGAGTACACTAAATTAGTCAACATATTCATCACATACACTTATTTTGTTGTTCAATATCTACTCTCAGCAATTCTCAAGTTGTATTTATTAGTCACTGTAAAGTACAGTAGATCTGCAACAAACCTCACTTTCTGGTCGTGTTTAATTGAAACTCTGCACCTTCTTATCAACATATTCCTGTTCTGTCCCCCACGCTACAGCATGTCAACCACTAGTATATTCTCTGCTTCTACCAGATTTGCTTTTTTGAATGCCATGTGGAGGTAAGATCACGCAGCATTTGTTTTTCTGTGCTTGGGTTATTTCACTTAAGACATTCTCCAGTTTCATCCATACTACCACAAATGATAGATTTTCCTTTTGTTAAAAGGCCGAGTATTATTCCATTGTTCATATATACAAACTTCTTGCTCACTCATCCATTCACTGGTAGATTGATAGATGATTAAATTACTACCATGAATTGATAATTGGAAGGAAAATCCCAAACAACCTTGGAGTGTAACGATCTCAACATATTTGTTTCATTTCTTTTGGAAATATATGTATTCAGAAGTCTTCATTTCATTTTTAATAAAGATATTAAAATTACAGAAAGCCTGGGAGTAGAACACAGTTTTGGTCCAAAATTAACTGAATCTGTAAAACTTGCCTAATTACAATTTTATTTTTCAGGATTGAACACAGGGCCTTTGTACTGAGTTGCATCCTTAAACAATTTTTTTATTTGTTTGCTTCAATTTGAGACAGGGCCTCACTGAGTAAAGTTATATAGGCTAGACTCGATCTTGGGATCCTTCTGCCTCAGCCTGCCAGAGTTCTGGGATTATTGGCCTGAGCTAGCAGACTCGGCTCCAATTACTATTTTAATATTTTTCTCACGTGTATATGCATTTTTTCAAGTTTCCAAGTACAATTCATAACATTTCTTATATATGTATTTAAGTCACAGGAGAGAGACCCAGGCCCACAGCCCAGGTTATAGGCTATCTGTCTTTAAGATCTTCAGTAGGGCTATTTATTTATTTATTTATTTATTGAGGGAGTTTCCAGGAAGGGGAAAAAGCTTGGGTAAATTTCCGTCCTCTAGCAGCAATTTTTTCTTAAAAGTACAATTTTAAATTACAGTTTTTCTCTTCTCTTTCTCATCTACATTTCTTTTCTCCTATCCCATCTCCCACGGAGACTTTGACCCCTTCTTTGTAAGACTTCCACGACTGAGGCAGGCTGAGAAGGAACGTGAGCTCCGCCCAGCAGGGACTGAGCGTCTGATCCTGACTGATCATTGTCCACAGGAGACTGGAAAGATCAAGCTTGGTTGTCTGAAGAGACATCCTGCTGTGATGGTCAAGCGGTTTGAGAACATCGGGACAGTATCATCCAGCCAACGAAGCTTACGGTAGAGTCCAGCACGCGCTGATTGTGGATGCAAGTCTTGTAATGTAGAAACCACATGTGCACAATTGTGGGGGGTACATATGTAAACATTTGTCTAAATATTTTGTTATAATTATAGAAGTTTCCCTAAAGAAATGATGCGGAGCTTGGAGTCAAACCTCCAGTAGGATAGGTTGTAGGTTTGCTGCAGCCCAGGCTGATCCTGAACTCACTACGGAGCCCAGGCTAGCCTTAAATTTAGCAATCCTGCTACCTCAGCCTCCCAAGTGCTGGGATTACTTTATGTGGTGCTGGGGAACTGAACCAGGACCTTGCAAAGAGCTTTAACTGCTGTACCATTCCTCTAGCCCCCCCCCCCCCCCCCCCGGGGAGGGGTGCGGGGAGAGTGGGAAAAATTGGGGCTGGAGGAATGACTCAGCGCTTAAAGCACTTGCCTAGCAAGCGCTACACCAAGGGCTAAGTACCTGAGTTGATTCCCCAGCGTCACATAAACCGGGCTTGGTGGCACACGCCTGTAATCCCAGCACTCAGGGGCTAAGGCAGGAGGATTGCGTGAGTCCAAGGCCAGCCTGGGCTCCATAGTGAGTTCAAGACCAGCCTGGGCTGCAGGGCAAGACTCTGTTTCAAAAAAAAAAAAAAAAAAATCTTAAGATAGGTTAGTGACAGGCATGGAAAAGTTTATTAGACAGAACTTAAAAAGGACACACAAAAGGAAAATAGAGCTCAGGACCTTAGGAAGTCCCTATTTATTTAATATTAACATTATCATCCATTTTCAGGTTGCAGCATAATTAAGATTATTTTAATTTACCACAGATTTAATGATCATAATTTGACTACTCAGCCAGAGTTGGTTGTTGGATTGTTTCTATTTCCTTTCTGTTATAAATGATGCTATGACGAACATTTTCATAAATTGAACAATTTAATTTAAAGAAAACTTTTTCAATTTTAGGAACAACACTATTTCATGAAACAGAATAAAACCCAGCACCATTTCTATATGAAAACACATCCTGAATAAATCTCATCTCTTATAAAAATGAACCAACACACACAGAAGTAAGTCACTGCCTAAAAAGGTATCATAAGCTGCAAAACGGCTGTGTCTACACTGTTAGAAGCATCTGAATCTTTCCATGTGACCTTTAAAAATTACGATCTTACTCGTTTTGTGTTCTCAAAAATTACTCATGTCCTAATATTTATGATTCATCACTTCCTCAATTTTCTTTGTCCTTTTACCATTTAGGTTTGCCTACCTAAAATTTATGGGGTCTTCTGAGTGTCAAATTCTGAAACATACATAAAGAAAGATCTTATGAGACGTCATTTTCCTCTAGATTTTTTTCATTGAATTTTATGTTTTTAAAATTTATCGTCTCGATGCACACGGCTGCATTGTGTTGTGATTTCCTGTCATGTGGAATTGCTGCATGATATCTGTCACTTTAGGACTTGTGAGGTCACTGACAGCTTCTGACTACGATGGAAATTTCTGACACGAGCATTTCTCATTCCACCTTCTACTTTCTCCTTTCGTGGATTCTGAGAGGTTTCCGTCGGTGCAGTGGCCTGATGTCTGTGACTTGACAAGCACTTTGCACAATGCCTAAGATATGGAATCGCCCCGTGAAATACTAGCTGAACAATGATTAAAAACATTGTAGAGCAAATCGATTGGATATTTGTGGTGGAGTAACAGAATTTTGGAGGAAAATCTCAACTTAAACTCAGGGCAACTTTCTGCACAATTAGAGAAGATACAAAGAATCTTAATGGAAAAATTTTAAGAGGCCACTCAATTCTGTAGTATCTTCTGGTCGTTTCTTTCTATTCTGAATTCTACCTTTAGCATTTTCCATCTGGAGAGAAAAAGACAAGAAAGAGCATCAAAATTCAAAGCAACAGCCTTTGAGATACTTTTAAAATTTATTTTACTATCTAATTCACTATCTTTAAGTGCGAATAGACATTTTAATTATTCTTAGGTATCCTTTTTTTTTTTTTTTAGATAGTGGAAGGCTGGTAAGAGTCTTTTAGAAAGCAAGTACCATGTGCAGCCAGGCATGGTGGTACACATCCGTAATACCAGGACTTTGGGAGTCCGAGGTAAGAGAGCCACAAGTTTGAGTCCAGGTGAATAACTTAGTAACTTAAAATTACTAAATTACAATTAATATTTAATTTTGTAATTAATATTACAAAATTTCAAAAGTAGTCCTGAATATCTTAATGTGAAGGCCTTGAGTTCAACATCTAGTACCAGTAAAGCAAAACAAACAAACAAAAGAAAAACAGAAAGAAAGAAAGAAAGAAACTGTCCCTTTCACAATCAACTCCCAGTGGATTATCTGAGATATCTTACAACCACGGAGTCATAACATACCTAACAAAATACTTAGAAATATGAGAAAGTTAACCCACAAGAAAATCTGAGGTGATCCAATGTTTTTAAATTTCATTATCTGTAAATTATTCATAAAGCACAGGGAATAACTTTACTTTAGTCAAAAGAAAATTACATGCTAGAAAATGAAGAGTTGAAAAAAGAGTAATACCAGACGCAGCAAAGACAGAGCCCCATCCTCAGAGTTCTGTGCACTTGAGGCCATAGTGCAACTTGCAAGTGTGAATAAAAAGGAAGAGAGGGGAAAAAAGGCTCTCAAGAAAGCTGCCAGTAGCTTTAGGTTTCACACTATTCTAAAATAAATGAATGCTAAATCAGTTTTTAAATCCCAATGTCACCATATTCTGAAATAAAATGAGTGTCACTTTCAATAGTGACCCCCAGGACCCAATCCCAGTCCTCACAGGAAGAAGCAGAACCAGGGCGTGGCAGAACAGCAAAGCAAAGAGAGGAAGCGCCTTGCTGAGTTTTTGTTTTGTTTGTTTTCCCTTCATCAGAAACTCTAGATCCTCCCACCTGCTCCTGACAGACCACGTTTCCAAATATCCATTAAAATTTCTGTCCCACTGTGAAGCCTAAAATAGAACCTTTCCAGATCTTCTGGAAGCAGGAAGTCTATCCTTAGTAGTTTGGAGAGCAGTGGTGGATGCCTTTCCAAGCACTACGTCTTCTCTTTTGTGGGCATAAAAGTAGTCTGAGCATCTCTGTAGGTAATCAGGTCCAATGATTCACACACACAAAAAAAAACCCTCTGTAAGAGACACTTGATCTTTTGTATCTCATTAGGAAAATTTACACAAGACACGCAGATCTATCTTTCTTCTGCGAACTAAGTCAGTTCCTGCATCAAGACACATGGGACTTTCTGTTGATCGCGGGATTTGGCAGGTGGTGAATCTGAGCTCTGGGTTTCCGTGGTAACATGGTCCTGTACTGGTTCCTTAGTCTCTTTGCCTTATCTCAGTTTTCTTTTCTCAAAAAAGACATGATAAACCATCAGGTGTGGTAAAATACCGTCCTGATGTAAGATAGCTCTCTCTATATGCTATTATCTGACATGTCTGTTCCACTAAAGTTAGGTTTTGGAAGCCAGAAGTGTATTTCGCAGAAAAGAAATTCCAGGGCTACTATTTGAGGCCAATCACCACAGAGTTAAAGGCTTGAGACTGTCATGCCTTTTTCTGGTTACTACTTCCAAGGACCTTTATTCTGTGACTTCTGAGTTGTGCCTCACTTTTTTTTTTTAAAGTATTCCCTCCTGATGTTTTTTCCTTGTTCCTAGTAACTTTCATTACTTTATTAAGCATAAGTGATCTAGGTTTAAGATCACCAGTGGGAAACAGGTCCTTTTTCATCAAAAATTAAATTTTCACAGTATGAACCTGGCACAGAGTATACCTGCACAGATGCTGCCTACCCCTTGTATGTGATTAGTCATGTTTAGATCATATACTCTGCTTCCACATCACTCATTTCCCATATCCAGTACCCCAACTAGTGAAGTTCACGGAGACAGCCAATCTGTCTACTGTATCTTTTCTCCCTATCTATGAAACTCTTTCTCACATTACCTCCCTTCCAACCTAAACTGGAGTCCATAAGTTTATGACTAAACTTGAATTCCCTGAGGTCCTGTGTTATTTTTAACACTCACCAAAAAATTCAACTGTGGATAAATGTAATCCAAACATATCCCATATCTATGTGTAAATAACTGTGCAAGACCAAACCCTGAAGAGTCTCACACACTAGAGCGCTGTAGTGCCACCACAAGTCGCTGTCACTCATCCCAGAACCACACTGAACGTTGCCTCATAACCAACAAAGTATCTCTCACCACTCCCCACATCTGCACTCAGAATTTGCTGTTATAATTGCGTCATTATTCTCAAACTGTAAACCTCAGAGATGTCTTTGCCTCTTACTTCAATGAAAAGGGAAAATACACAGGGAAAATTACCTTTCCACAGCCAAATCCATTTAATAATATTAAAGTATTAGCTTCTTTCTTCTGTTCTCCTGCTGTAACCAAGAAGTTACTTTTTCTTTTTTAGTTAAAACCTATAATCCCCCCATGGTGCTGTTGGCCCTTCAGCACAGCCTCATTTTCCTATTCCAGAAATTTCACAATTGAGTGTTCTCCCATGACATTCTTCCATTCTTCTTTCTTTCGCGGAAAAGTTCTATTAGAGTATTTCTGTGCTTAAGCTTACTGCCTATGTCACTTTTGGTCCATCAACACATTTGGTTTTTTGCGAGTCACTGCTTGGGGTTCTTAATATATTTTAAGTAATTGAATCCTCTCAATGGTGGAGCAAGGTATTGACATCATTACCATTTCAAAGTTGAGATACAGAAGCAGAGTTATACGCAAGCTTAGTCAAGATAATTTAGCTGACAAGTGTCAAGATGAAGATTCAAATCTAGTCAATCTGGTGCTAGAAATCACTAAACAGAGGTGGTGTCAACTTAGATCCCACCCATATCCAAAGTTTTACTTATATGTAAATGTTGATTTTTTTTATACTTACTTTCTTGAACTAGACACATATATTAGGCACTCTGATATAGCATTTGATCATCTCAATAAAATCAATCCAAATTTAGCTCACTATTTTTATTCGAGTCACTCATTATTTTACTAATATTTATTTATT